>JANHAO010006541.1:0-21207 GCA_026873985.1 Saraca asoca
GAGGCGAGTCACAATAGGGCTACTGCAGGATGAGAAGTGTGGCAAAAAATTTCACCTTCTTTGGCATTTGAAAGCTACTAATTAACAATTTGGTTGCACTGGATGATAAAATTTCCACTATAATGGGAAGAATGTATAAATCCAAACCTTAGTTGGAGATGGGATGATAGATTCCCTGAAAAACTAAAACATGTCAATTTAGTGGATATATATATAATTAGGCAGTCCTTATAAATCTAGAGCACAGTGAAAATACCTTGGCCTCTCAGATTTTAAAAGATGTCTATGAAGGAAGAAAAAATAAGGACACAGTTAACTAGTTAAGTGAAGGTAGAAAAATAAAACAATATGATGTCAGATGCTAGTTAGTGGTTAAACACGAATCACAAAACTTGAATTCCAAAATAATCGCCATAATGTGGACCTCTAAATTCAGACCAGCATAAACATAAAGATTAAACACAGTCTGCACCATGACAAAAATATCTGGGAATATGAATTGTGTATAAATATCAATAACATAAGGCCCCAGCAAAAATAGCATTTAAGCTGCTAAAGAATGAGTAGTCAAGTGACTAACTGAAGTGACTTAGACCCATATTTTGAAAATTTATAATGAAGTGCAGGAAAAACTTACCTTTGTCTTTGTTCATTAGCAGAATCTCTGAATTCAACATCACACTACCTTTGCTGGAGCAAGAAGTATATGCAATTGCAAGTCCATGCAATGGAAGCCTACATACAGTATACTACACACATATAAACAAAATAAACAAGCCCCCCCACAACACCCCAAAACCAAAAAACCAACAAATGATAAAATAAATTAAAGAACAAAACTCATACCTGGTCATTAGCGAAAAGATCCAGAGAAGCTGGAAACCTAAATGTCACAAGTGACTGGTTCATATACTTGGCACAATGCTCCAAATTGTTGACATAAGCAAATTTGTAGTCTCTAAAGAAAACGGAGAAACAAAATGCACCTCAATACACATGATAGTCACTTAGACAAATACAATGTGAACAGTTACTATGAATCAGGGGAGGATGAAATTTCTATAAATTGATGGGTTAACTGACCCAGTTGTGACCGAAGACAGGGGAGAATGCTGCAAATAAATAGAGAGAAGAGTTAGAGACAAATGTAGAAGAAGGTGACTCTTTAGGTTTACCGTGAAATTTACCCGAAGATCCGACTCTGCTTCTACTTCCATGGGTGGTTTCAAGCAATGGTGAGAATGTCGATCTACAACAATGGTGGGGGTTGGATTGGAAAATAATTAAAATAATTTATACATCACAATCTAATCAGGTCTAATCCTACCCCTAAGCCTGATTAGGTTATCAATTATTTTGATGGATAAGAGGGGTTTGATGGATAAGCTTATACAATACATTAGTTATATCAAACGACTAATAAATTCATAATATATTGTATTACCTTATCCTATCAGGCTTAATACGGTATACCAAACAGACCCTAAGGTAAGGGTTTTTGACTTAAAATGCCAAATTCTTTCCTTAAGTTCTTTTTCTTCTTTAGTTTTTGATTTCCTCCTTAATGGTTGCAGTTTCCTCGAAAATCAAAGGCTTAAGTCAAAACTAAGGTAAAGGTTCCAAGGTTAGGTTTAGGGTAAGTGTGGTTTTCTATTTTTCTGACTTTTTTTTATTTATTAAAATTATTATTTTTGAAATTAGCCCAAAAATGTTTTATTTTGCTAGGATAATTGAAAGAAAAATAGATAAATGCCTTAGGCCTAATAATTAATTAGAATTATTAGGTATGTTTGTTTATGTGCTAAGTGTATGTATGCTAGGGTAGAGAAGGCTTAGAATATAGCTCTAAGTTAGATTTAACAATCTGAATACTTTTATAATCAATTTAATTAATTGTTTGGTAATAATTAAAAAAAGAAACAAGCTAGTAAGGTAGAAAATGGTAAGATAAGTATAGATAGACCCGAGAAGAATTTCACAAGATAATTGTGATTGTTAACTAGGACAAATAAGTAGACATTGAATGACCTATGTGCACACTAGGAGATGTATATTCATGAATTATATCTCATAGTGTGATAAGATGCTTGTGATCAGGCACAAATTTACAGAAATGTTAGTATTGTCCTGAAAGACATCAATTTTTAGCAAACATCGCTCCTACCAATGATTCAAGATGGCAATATAATTTATATGTTTGCCTTGCAGGGATGACAATTAAAGCCCTTGCTTGACATCTTCATGGATATGTTATAATGATGAAAAGTGCATGGTCACTCAGTTCAGGAATTAGAAAAAAAAGTAAAGACTATAAAAATAGCATTTCATGTTCATTAATATACGTCTATATAATTTATCTATACTTACACGCAAATGTTATATAAGTCTTATGACCAAAAAGGTTTTCAACCCCAAAAAAAGGTAAAAACCTTTACTTCAATAAGTACCATAATTGTACTCACTTTTAACATTTTTCAAACACTTAATGTTTTGAGGACCCTAATTAGGCAGGACCCACTCCTACATACTAGAGGTAGGATATATATTTTAGCATGCAGATTTATTAGAATAGAAAGTTAGTAGTAAGCTAAGCTGACCCTATCATTTATGAGTCATGATCTTAGAAAATATTTCCTTAAGTTTTAGTTTGCTATGTTTTCCTTTTGCATATGATTGTTAATATGATTTTAAATTAAAGTGCTCACATATTTATTGATTTTCAATATGATTTTTAGTTTCTCATACAGTTAGGACAAATGGCTCCTAGAATGTGTTACTAGTGAACTAGAGAGCCAAATGAAAATAAGGATCAAGCGTCGAATTTGCTTACAAATTTGCAATCAAACTGATGGAGAGGAAACTATGGAAATGAGATGAAACTATACAAATTCACTTGTTAATAGGCTGAATGGATCAGTTGCAATAGACCATAATGGTATCAGCTCAAAATATAACTCAAAGAGAAAGACAAGATGAGTAAATACACTAAGAAGAGGAGGCTGTAGAAGCACCACCACCTCCTTCAACAAGGGACATACAGATCATGGATTTCTTTCACCTTAAGACCATGACCATTTAGGGCTATTATTAGACTTTGGATCCACAAGAATTATTGGAGTAGACTAAGCAAATCTTGGAAGTAATAGGATGTCCCCTTGCACAATATATCAGTTCATCAAGTTTATGCTAGAATGAGCAAATCTACATTGTCATAAAGCCTGGTGTAATAGCCAAGGGCCAGGAGTCTTACCAGAATAATGGGATGACTATTAAGAGGCATTCTTGTAGCAAGTTCTACCTAAAAGTATAAGGGATGCAAGAGTTCAAGAGTTCTTGGACTTAAAGATGCTTCTAGGGATTATGGTAGCCGATTACACCTTTCAGTTCAATAGATTATCCCACTACGCATAGAGCTTGATCCCAAACACTAGGTCAAAAATAAATCGTTATGTTTGAGGATTGCCAAATGCATATTTTGTATACATCACAATTGATGCTTGGACTATGATGGTAGACGCTATAAATAGAGTTTAGGATGTAGAGTTGAAAAAGAAAGAACAAAAGGTGTTTGAAACACATCTAAAGGACAGAAAATGAACGAGGAGCAAGTTTGAGGGAAATAACCATCCACAATAGACATAAAGGAATAACAAGAACCTAATAAGAGGAAACCATGACTGACATCATGGAAATTCCAAGTTAGTAAGATCCTACCTATAAGGAGTTGGCACACTACAGCTAAGAAATCATAGACCTTTGCTGCCGCTCAAGTAGAGGCATTAATGAGGAACTACCCACTATGTGCCACATGCAAAAAATTTCACTTTAGTGCCTGCATGTGAGGCTCTGGCTCATATTTTAAGTGTGGTTAAATAGGCCATAAGGTGAGTGTGTGTCTAACATTAAATGTAAAAGGAATCGCTTAGAAGACTGTTTACCCACCGTATCTATAGCATCGATGTGACCTTCAACAAGTGGCAACAGGAGAGGATTGGGATCAACAGGTAGAGGATAGACTTCATAGGGATAAGGTATTGCCAGAGTCCTCGCACTAACCAAGCAAGATGCTTAGGCATCCCATGTTGTAGTAACATGTATGATATCCATTAACTCCTAATTTATAGAGTATGATATGATTTTAGTGCTTCCCACTATTTTGTTTGAGGTTTATTCGTTGTGCATTTGAATGTGAATACTATACCTTTAAAGGATAACCTACATATGGCAACTCCGATGGAAGACTACTTAAAAGCAACTCAGGTAGCTAAAAATGCAAGGTCAATGTTTCAAGAAAGACCAAAGAGGTGGATTTGGTGATCCTTCCAATGATAGATTTTGATGTAATTCTAGGAATTAGTTGACTAACAGCTCATTATGTCCTTTCGGATTGTCATGAAAAGATAATCAAGTTCTCCTTCCCAAAAGAGCCTACTTTTATTTTCCAAGAGGATCGAAGTGATATGAAACTTGATTTGATCTCAGCCATAAAAGTGAGAAAAATGGTGAGAAAAGGATGTTGAGCATTTTTTGCTATAGTAAAAGACATGGAAAAGCCAAGACCAAAGTTAAAATCCATTCTGGTAAGGTCAAAAGACCCAGACATGTTCATAGATGAACTGATAGGTTTGCCACCAAAAAGGAAGATTAAATTTGAAATCGATCTAGTATCTAAAACTCAACCCATCTCTATACCACTTTATAGCATGGTATCAACAAAGTTGAAAAAAATTAAAATTATAGCTACAGGACCTTGTAAACTAAAGATATATCTGATTAAGTACCTCATCATGGAGTGTTTTGGTCTTATTTGTTAAGAAGAAGGATGGTTTCATACAACTCTACATAGATTACAAACAACTAAATATGGTGATGGTTAGGAATAAGTATCCATTATTGAGGATTGATAACCTTTTTGATAAGCTTTGAGTGTTTTTCCAATGTAGATTTTTGCTCAGGGTACCACTAATTGAAAATTTGAAAAGACAACCTTTAGGACCTATTGTGGACACTATGAGTTCTTGGTCATGTTTTTTAAGTTAACTAATGCATCAGCTACATTCATGAACTTGATGAACTAAATCTTTAGGCTTTTCTTTGTCCAGGTTATCATTGTCTTTATAGATGATATTCTCATATACCCGAGGAGTGAAAATGAGCATGTCCAGCATTTGAGGAAACTCTTCTTAACTTTAAAGGAGCATAAGTTATATGCTAAGTTCTCCAAGTGTGATGTGATCTAGAGTATGGCATTTTTGGGAAATGTTATCTCAAGGGATGGTATCAGTGTAGATCCCCAAAAGGTTAAGGTAGTGCAAAATTAGTCATAACCAACAATGGTCACGAAGATTTGAAGTTTCTTGGGGTAGCAAGATATTACAGGCAATTTGTTCAAAACATCTCTGGCCTAGTATCCCTTTTAACCTAGTTAACTTAGAAAAAGGTGAAATTTGAATAGACAAATAAATGCTAAGAAAGCTTTGAATAGCAGAAAGAGTGCCTTACTTCAGCCTCAAATTTGACCCTACCTTCTGGGACAGCTGAATATTCAATTTATTGTAATGCATCTAAAGTTAGCTTGGAATGTATCTTGATACAACATGAGAAAGTGATAGCCTACGGATCACAACATTTGAAAGTACATGAAAAGAAGTACCTAACACATGATTTAGAAATGACGATTGTGGTCTTCCCACTAAAACTTTAAAGGCATTATTTGTATGGAGAAACTGTGAGATCTTCATAGATCATAAGAGCCTCAAATATATCTTGAGCAAAAGGACCTTAATCTCAGACAAAAAGATGGATGAAACTAGTAAAGGACTATGACTATAATATATAATACCACCTTGGTAAGATTAATGTTGTAGCTGATATGTTTAGCCATAAATTGGCAAAAAGTCTAGCTCATATCAGTTTAGAGAAAAGAGATTTAATCAAGGACATGCAAAAGTTAGAAATGAGCAGGGTACAATTGGGGTTACATGAACTAGGGGTTTTGATAGCTAGTGTGTGAGTAAGCTTGCCACATGTAGAGTAAATTAAGGCTACCCAAACTATAGACCCTATAACTATTGAGTTATAGGAAATGGCTAAACAAAAGCCAAAGACAAGGATTTTAGTGAATCAGATTGGGATCATAAAATATCAGGATTGCTTATAGGTTCTAGAAATAGGAGGATTAACAGAAAAATTGATGAGACTAAGTCATACCTCTTCTTATACTGTACGCTTGAAAGCTACTAAGATGTATTGAGATCTTAACTAGTTTGATTGGTTGAAGGGTATGAAGAAAGATATAACAAAGTTTGTAATAGGTGCCTTACTTGTTAGCAAGTGAAGGTGGAAAATCAGATACCAGCATAATTGTTGTAGAGTATTGAAATTCCTTAATGAAAGTAAGACAATATTTCCATGGATTTCGTGGCAAGACTCTCTAGTCTTTTAAGGTACATGACACCATGTGAGTCATCATTGACAGGTTAACTAAGACAGCTCACTTTCTTCCTATAAAGACTATTTTCAACGTGTAATGGTATGTTAGGATTTTTCTAAATGAGATCGTAACGATGCATTGGGTATCCGCCTCAAACATCTCAAGAAAAGGAACCCAATTTGCATCACGATTCTAGCAAGTCTTTGCAAAAGCTTTAGGAATGCAACTTAAGTTTAGCATAACATTTCACCTTCAGATAAATTGGTAGTCTAAATGGAATATTCAAATTTTACAAGATATGTTAAGGGCATGTGTCCTAAAGTTTTCAGGAACTAGATGGAAAATCTTACTTTCATAGAATTTGCATACAACAATAGCTTTTATACTAGCATCCAAATGACATCGTTTGAGGCCCTATATGGTAGGAAGTGCTGGACACCAGTTGAGTGGTTTGGAAAAGAATAAAGTGCTATTATAGGACTAAAATTGGTTTAGGATGCACTGGAGAAAGTTCAAGTTATACATGATCGACTTTTGATAGCCTAGAGTAGAAAGAAAACTTACATAGATAAAAGGAAGGGGATTAGGACTTGCATAAAATATTTCCTTTGAAAGGAATAATACATTTCAGAAAGTAAGGCAAGCTTAGCCCACATTACATAGGGCCATATGTTATTCTCAAGTGAATTGGAGCAGCTACTTATCGCATAATCCTACCCTTAAAACTAGATAGGATCTATCTTGTCTTCCATGTGTTTATACTCCAAAAGTACATACCAAGTGATATTAATGTGCCTCCTCATATTCTTAAAGATCTGAGATCGAAAATGACTTATAAAGTTAAGCCTGTGGCCGTTCTAAATAGATAAGTTAAGCAACTTCTATCAAAGAATGTTCCTTTTATCAAGATCCTATGGGATATAAGTGGAAAGTAAGAAATCACTTGAGAACTAGAATCAAATATGTGTATGAAGTATCTAGACTTCTTGGATGAAGAATTTATGTTGGCTATGATGTTCCCCAATGATAAAGGATGCAAAAAAACATCATCAGTGTTACATAATAGAATTAGGAAATGTATCGATAGCAGGATATAGGAATTTCTATATGATATAAGCATTGTATGTGCTTTTGTTTAGGGAACTAAAAGGGACAATTTAAGGACAAATTGCCAAGGGGAGAATTTGTAATACCCACTAAGGATAGGATTAAACTAAGATGAGCTAGACCAGTACAAAATGGGTTAGAGTAAATTTTAAAATTGAAAACCTAGGCTAAAATGGAACCACCTGATGAGTTGGACTAGGGTTTTAGGCAAAGTATGACCTTGGGAGCCAAGCCAAGCCATAAATCAAGTCCCAAAAGGCGATTGATTAGTTGGTATAGTCTTATGAGGTCGATTAGCTACCTTAGTGAACCTATATAAGGAGTAGTTCTTGTGATATTTTTCATAACCTTCATTTATAATTAAATAGCTCATAGAGAGCGTTACTTAGCTAAAACAGGTTCTGATTTGTGCTCGACAAAGGTGTGAACTTAAGGTAAGTGTTTTTGGCCTAAAAGGTCAAATTTTTTTTCTTAAGTTCTTTTTCTTTTTTAATCTTTGATTTCCGTCTTGATTGTTGTAGTTTTCCCAATAGTCAAAGGCTTAGGTTAAAATTAGGGTGAAGCATCCAAAGTTAGGTTCTTTCCTATGAAGATGAGTGTGGTTTTATGCTTTTCTAGCATCCTTTTATTTAGTAAAATTATTATTTTTGAAATTAGCCTAAAAATGTTTTCTATTTGTTAGGATAATTAAAAGAAGAATTAAATAAATGTCTTAGGTGTAATAATTAATTAGAATTATTAGGTATGTTTGTTTATATGCTAAGTGTACATATGCAAGGGCAGGGAAGGCTTTGAATACAGTCCAAAGTTAGATTTAACAATTTGAATATTTTCATAATTAATTTTATTAATTATTTGGTAATAATCAAATTAAGAAATAAGCTAGTAGGCCAACAAAGTAGAAAATGGTGAGATAAGTATAGATAGACCCAAGAAGAATTTCAAAGGATGATTATAATAGTTAACTTGCACAAATAAGTGGATATTGGAAGACCTATATGCATTAGTAGATATATATTTATGAATTATGTCACACAATGTGACTAGAGGCTTGTCATCAGGTGTAGAAAGGCACAAATTTATAGAAATGTTAGTATTGTCCTGAGGGGCATATCAATTTCCAACAAACATCACTCCTACCAATGATTCAACATGCCAATATAATTTACATATTTTTTTTGTTGGGACAACAGTTAAAGCCCTTGCTTAACATCCTTATGAGTATGTTATGTTGACAGAAAGTGTATAATCACTTAGTTCAAGGAAAAAAAAATAGACTATGAAATGAATGTTACATGTTCATTAATATATGTATATACATTATATCTATACTTAGATGCAAATGTTATATAAATCTTATGACCAATTACATTTCCTGGAATTAAAGAACCAACACTTTAGAATGCAACTTTGTGATCCATACTAATCATGTTCCTTGAAATTGGGGATGTTACAAGTAATTATTGGTGCAGGAGTTTAAGAACCAACACTTTAGAACCTAACTCTATTCATTTTGCTCTGTTTCTTTTTTTTTTTTAAAATAAAGATATACCTACATTTTGCTAAGAGGTGCTTCAAAAAAGCCAACAATCCTCAATCGAGAGTTTCAATCGATTGTAGTGCCGATTTTTCAATTCTAAACAAATAGTGAAGGAACTAAAAGAAGAAAAAAATTGGAATCATTAATTAATTTCAAAACAAGATAAATTTAACTAAATTGTTTGTTTTTTAAGAGGTAAAACAACATTCTTGGCCCCTAACTAGACACTCAATTCATTTCATGCCGCATGAGATGTTAACTTGTCTACCGATAAAGATTTTCTGTTAGTAAAATGAATGGAGTTAATATTTTGAATAAAAGTGCATACTTTTAAAAAATTATGGGATAAATTTGTTTAAAAAAATTCATAAAATATGAGAAAGAAACTTGTATGAAAGTTAATAGACTAAATTTATATTTTGGCCCAAGATATATTCTATTTTCATTTGGGCAATTATAATCTTATTAAAATCAGTGATGGCAATTTTATTAGTTGTCATTTTGCATTTACATCAAATATAAAAATACTTTATAACCTATTTTCTTTTCTCAAAATTTTTATCTCATCTAAAAAACAAAGAAAAAAAATGTAAATAGGCAAATTCATTCTCGCAAGATTAGTTTGACATCAAATTAATTCTCAATTTAGTTTTGATATTGTTGACGTTGGATTTTGATCGTATCTCAAATTCCGGCCAACGGGGGGTTCTTTAGGATCCCAGGCCTGTTCTGGGTTTGTTAGTGTGTAAATGAAAAGCAATAGAGTAAGTGTGACAAAGAATATGAGGGGAGACACTCAATTTTATGTGGTTCGGCCAAATCTAGACTCTCTGGACCCTACGTCCACGGCAAAAACTTTACTATTGTAACTTCTGAGGGTTTTTGTCTTCCCCCACCCCCTTTTCTCCTAACAATACCATCCTTATTTATAGAGGAAGGGTGAGCTTCATGCATTAATTACAAGCTACAATTGTTTTATATCAAATAAATGAGAAAAGACAGTGAATAGATTGTGATCCGGCTGCTGGCAGCATGTAGGCTATGGAGATGGATCCTTTAGGCCGGCTGTAGGCTTCAGGGCCATTTATCTGTGTTGAGCAAGATGCTTTGACGTCCTCAGCGAGGGCTCTTGATATTGGGGATGTCATGGGACTCGCTATAGGGGACGCAAGAACGATCATCAATCTCGCTAGGTCGTGTTGTCGCTAAGATGTTGCTACGCGGGACATATCTTGTGTCGTTATTACGAGCGAGACAAGGCCCGACGCTCGGGATTACTTTTGTTGTTACAGCTTTCTGCTATCCACAACAAGGCCTCTCAAGAACTTCCTGTTGAGGCGCGAGGGTTAGTTTACATTTTCTTCATATGCTCATCCTCGTGGGGCCGTTTTTTAGTATACAATAGATATCAATTGAGTCCTTTTGTTAGTTTGACATCAAATTACTCCTCAATTTAGTTTTGACATCAATTGAGTAATTTTGTTACTAATAGAAGGACTCAATTAATGTCAAAACAAAATTGAGGATTAATTTGATGTCAAACTAATCTTTTATAGACAAATTTATGCATTTATTATATGAGGCTTTCCCAATTTTCATTATTGATTTTATTTTATTTTATTTATGATTTTATCTTTTAAAATAACTCTTAATCTGATAATAGAAGTTAAAATTATTTATAATTGATTTCAGACAACTAAGATTACTTTTAGATTTAAATTATGGTGGAACTTGTCAATGAATGACCAGCTCGATAGATATTTCAATGGGTAGTTGCCAGAAAGGATATCTAAGGATGATTAAATGTATGTGTGGATGTATGAATGAATATATATAGGTGAATATATGAATAAGAAAATGTTTAAGTATGAATATACGTGCAAATACAATCGTACAATGTATAATCGGCTAAGCAAGAGTAAGTATATAGTAATATATGGAAATAAATTAAGCGAGGAATATTTGTGTGAAAAAGGGAATGTTTATGTCACAATGAAAAAAACATGTGAAGCTCACAAAAGTATTTCTTACAAATATGAGAATAAGTAAATTACATAGAGATAAAATACTCAAGAATATTAGACTTACTAGAATAGCTTTGTAGAGCTATTATCATTTTCCTCCTTGATATTTAAAAAATCATCATTTTCCTCATTGATATTTGAAGAAACATCAAAATACCCCTTACTATCAGAGTTATTATCATTTTCCCCCTTAAAGTTTGAAGAATCATTATTTTCTCTCTTGATGTTTAAAGAAACATAAAAATACTTCTTACTGATTTTTTTTATTTTAATAAAAAATAAAATTAAAAAGAAAAATTTTTTCAAAAAATTTAAAAAATAAAAAAAGGAAGAAATAAAGTTTGTGTAAAATAATTAGATAATATGTCACACTTAATTATATTATATATTGATTATAATTTCAATAAAAAATAAAAAAAATTTTAACTTTTTTATTTTTCCAATTTTTTAAATTTTTGTAAATTTTTTTACCAAATTTTTTTAATTTTTTTCTTTTTTATTTCAATTTTTTAATAAGGCTGTGGCTGCTGTTTCTTGCTCGCAGAGGAAGCAGCGAGCAGAGAAAACAACGAGTTAAAGGAGGAAGCAATGAGCAAGAGGCAGAGGAAGAATCTAACCCATATATTAAAGAAAAAAATTGATCTAATCTTATACTATTTTCCAGATAACGTATTATTTTCATGAGTGGATTGAGATTTATTTTATTAAAGAAAATCCCTCTTATTGCGTAATAACGGTCGATGCAATGAATTATTTGATTTGGTCAAATGGGGGCTATTTTTCTTTTTGGATGCTAAAACAGAGAATAGTACCAAACGAATTTAATTTTTTTTATTATATTAAAAATAAATAAACAAGGTTATCATGTCAACATGTCATTGGACGGCGTCATTATTATTATCGTCAGCATGTTAGCTTCATGTGTTATTATGTCATCATCATTGATAAAGATAGCTTTTCAATTTTTTCTACTAATATCAGTTTCATTCAATTCTTTCCACTAAACATATTATATGATAATTGCATTACTTTAGCTCGCTGCTTCCTTTATGTACTACTCACTGCTTCCTCTTTCAGCTCGTCACTTCTTCTGCGTCTTGCTCACTGTTTCCTCTACAGGAAGCAGCAACCATAGTCTTATTAAAAAAATAAAATTAAAAATTAAAAAATTAAAAAGTTTTAGCAAAAAAATTTACAAAAATTAAAAAAGTTAAAAAAAATAAAAAAATTAAGAAATTTTTTATTATTTTTTACTGAAATTATAGTCAATATATAATATAATAAATTATGACATATTATCTAATTATTTTACACAAAATTTATTTCTTCCTTTTTTTATTTTTTAAATTTTTTGGAAAATTTTTTTCTTTTTATTTTATTTTTTATTAAAATAAAAAATATTAGCAAGGGATATTTTAATGTTTCCTCAAACATCAAGGGGAGAAATGATAATAACTCTAATAACAAGGGGTATTTTAATGTTTTCTCAAATATTAAGAAGGAAAATGATGATTCTTCAAATGTTAAGAGGGAAAATGATAATAACACTACTTTTGTATGAGTTTACTCACAAAGTGTATATGACTTACTCTTGTTGTTCTAAATGTTTTTAGATATTGCTCCATCTTCTCATAATGTTGATACATGAAGATACTTTGGTAGCCACCATATCTCATCCCATCGGGACTATGCACATATACTTTCAATACTTCCTATTTTTTAATCTATGTAAGAATCAAGTTGTGTATAATGTTAAAGCGGATCATGTAAGGGACACAATATTCTAGCATTAATTAAGTATAGTTATTTTGATAAATCAAGTCCACAGATAAGTTTTGGATGAATTTAAGGATTACCTTAGGAAATTTAAACTTTTCCTAATAACTTCTCGACAATCTATATATAATACCATTTTTGAGATTTGCTCCCTTGTGAGTTTCATAGTAAGTTGTTTTTTTTTTTTTTTTTGTGATTTTTAGGAAGATCCTAGATTAGAAATAGAAGTTTTTAGGTGAGATGTCACAATATTGAGTCAATTAATTCCTCGCATTTCGATTTAGATATTATATAAAACTACTTCAACGTGGAATATTTATATTATGTTAATGTTAGATTCTTGTTAAAACAATAATTCACCAAATTCAACTTTAAAAGATTTGTTTTACATATAATTAGTCTTCAATTTTATTGACATTAATTGAATCTTTATGTATAAAATTGAGAATTAACTTAATCTTAAATTAATATTTTAAAGATGAATTTATTTATTTACTCAAAAGGAAATTATTTTCCCGCTATTTTTTTTCTTCTCATCGGATCCCTGTTATTATTACATCCTTAGATGGCCTCATGTATCCCAGCTTTATCTTATGAAAAAAAAGAGTGGGATGTTATAAATGTAAATAAAAGAAAGAAAAATCGAAATAGAGATGGAATGATTGAGGAACACATCTAATCAACCGTCCATCAAACTGCTAAAAAGAGAATCCTACTACCAATCACTCAACACAGACGATCTTATCAACATTCCCAGCTTTTTAGCCTTTTAAATCACAGAGCAAGACAGAGACACTCGTTTTCTTGGTCCCATTAGGAGAGAACTTTTCCTTTAATTAGTGACAAGAGATATATTTACACTACAATATATGAAATGTCAAAAATTTCATGTTATTTTTTAAATGTAATAAGATAAAATAAATATAAAAAACATAAAGTTGGTAACAATATTTTGTGTATTTATATAATGCTCCAATGCATATTAAGAAATTTTTAGAAATGTTTAATGTAAAAATTATAATTTCTTATATAAAATTTTAAATTTTTTTTCTAAATATTATAATATGATGCAATATTTACTTGTAATAAATATATAAAAATAAAAAAATTAAGAGAAAATGACTATAATCTTTGTTGAGATGTAAAAAAAATCACACTAACTTCTATTCTATTTTAAAATTCTACATAAACTTTTATTCTAAATATGAAATATGTTACACATAAATTTATATTAAAATTTTTTATTAATTCTCCACAAAGAAACATTATTATTTGGTCACTGATAATAGGAGTAATATATTTGAAAGCATTTCGTTTTTTGATAATCAATTTCATGTTTCAATTAAGATAATTCTAAACTCAAAATAATTTTAAAATAAAACAAGAAACATTATTTTTATTTATAATTAAAATAAATATTAATATTTTATTATTATAAAATAAATAGAAATTTGTTTTTATTTTATAAATGAATAAATTATTTAATAATTAATTAATTAATTAAACTAAAATATTTACATTGTCTATCTTAACTAATTGAGTGAGACAAATGAATACATTAGTTCAGTATGATTTTAAATAATTGACATGAAAAGTAGAATCCAGCAAAAAACTGAGATAATATAGTTTTAAATAACTCACATGCATAAGCACATCAGTGAGGCTTTCCTTGAATGCAAATTAAAATTGTGATGAATTTAACATTGAACCATTAAAAATTAAAAATTTATATATCAAGTTATTAAGGCACTAATTTAAACCGTCCATTAAATAAATAATTTATCTAATAATTCACTATCATATAAATATTTAAGTCTAATTGTCTAGAACAATTATCAATAAAGACTCAGTGGTAATTTAAACTCTCATTTTATACTAAGAATAAGCCTATTGTTTTTCTATCATGGGAGATGTTTGAGAAAAAAAAAAAACTCTTCACAACAAGGATAAATATTTTATTATTATATAATTTTATCAAGTGAGAAAATTTTAATAAAAAATAATTTATGATAAAAAAATCATTTTTATCCTAGAAGGGAAAAAATGGATCTTCTATCTTTAAAATCAGATTTGAAAATTTGTGTTCATGCCTGAAAAATTAATAAAAAAATGATGTGACTCATATTCGAAAAAAATCTAAAATATTTCTGCCTACATTTAACAAATTAAAAAAATTATGCATCTAATAAATAAGTCACAATAAAAATTATACAATAAATCTTAAAAATTTGTGTGCTAAAAAGAAAAAAAAATTAACGCAAATCTCATAATAAAACATAAAATCAAGAAAAAAGATCTTACTTTAAAGTAATCATTAAATATTATTTAACTTAAAAATTTTAATTTTTAAGAAATAAACAAATATTTAATAAATATACCATTACATAATTAAATTAATCTATAAGGGTTTGAAAAATCAGTACAATTTTTGTAAAATTCACGAAGGATGAATATGTTTTTCCTCAAACTTTAAAATTTCTTTATTTTTATATAACACAAAAATTATAATTTCTAATAAAAAATTGTGTATGGTTTAAGTTGACTTGAAAGGTGCATCATCAAAGTGCTTTCAAAGTTTCCTCCCCCATACCCATGTGACCACCTACACTCACGGACAGAGTCTCACTCGCATAGGCCGTCTCCATCTATCCGCTTCTTCGCAGTCGCAGCAGTATTCTCTCTCTCTCTCAGCGGAAACAGGCCAACAGCAGAATAGATAGAGAGAGCAAGGAAAGCACTTGGCTTACTTTCCTGCCACAACCACATTCCCATGCAACAGAGACAGACAGAAAGACACAAACAACAGGCTTTAGCTGCCTCCATTATCAATTCCAACACAAAAAATTCCCAAAAAAAAAAAAGTGAAGCTACCCCTATCTACAGCCTGTCTTCCTTTCCATTTTCCATTTCATACATAATATAGAGTTTAAAGTCACAACTTTAATTATAGAGCACTTGTTGCGTAGTTAGTTGTGCTTTGCTTCAATCTCATCTGGTCTGCTGTGGGGAACTGAAGAAGAAATAATGGGTTGGTCTTGTTGCTGCTGCTTTGATCCTCACGTGAAGACAAGGTTAAGGAGGTTGTTTTGGAGAGTCAGAGCAGAGATAAAGAGACAAATGAACAAGAACAACAACAACAATGTCAACTTCAACTATGACCCTTACAGTTATTCCCTCAACTTTGACAATGGCAATTTTGGGTTCTTCTGTTGAATAAGTATTAGCAGCAGCAGCAGATAAAGCCTCACTAATTTCCCTTTCTTTATCTCTTTTCATTTCTGGCCTGGGATTTTTATTTTGTCACTCCCTCTTCCTGCTTTGATTTCATGTAACATCTTGGGAGATTAAGATATATATTTCATGTAACATCAGGGCTAATGTTTTCTCTGCTGACAATAGTGTGGTGATTCAGGTGAAGACAAAGTTCCGAACTTGGTCCTAGATCTTTATTTCGTTCTTCTATATATGAATCTTGTTTTCAAGATCTTCATTTTGTTCTTCTATACATGGATCTTGCTGTTTTAAAGTCATTTTTCTGTTTTAGAGGGTCAAAAGCCATAAACCACTAAAATAGAATATTTCCATCGAGGGAACATAATTTGATGAAATGTTATTTACTTTCAGTAATGAACAAAATATGATGGATCAATTATGAAGAGTACAAATGATATACACTTTTCTCTTCATTGGAATATTTACTCATTCAGTTTTCTCTTGTACAGTATTTTAAACTATGTGTATTGTCGGAAAAAATGGATATTCAAGTTGGAGTGTTATGAACATGAACAAGCTATCGGATGAAGCTTAGACCAGTCAATTCGATTGTACTGATGATATAATCGGTTACATTATATATATGTGTTTCTATATGTGTTTTTAATGAATAAAAATTATAATTGAGATAGATTACTTCATTTTAAAATTAGATGAAACCATCAAGTTCTTTAAAAAAGTTTACATCATTTTATATGTGTGTATTTATGTATATATATATAGATAAGATTTAATATTTTAATTCAAGACTTGTCATTTTATAATATTAAAATTTTAATTATTTGTATTAGTTATTTTGAACTTAAAAAGATTCCTTATGAATTTAATAAATTTGAAATGGATTAATTTAAACTAATTGTATACTTTATTACATGATAATGATTATTAATTTGTTATACCTTGTCATATGATAATGGTTATTAATTTTTTTTAAAGAATCCAATTCAGTGGAAAAAAAAAATGAAAGGAGGCCACATTAGTATACTTAAATATTTTGCACTAATAAATGAAAGGCAATGTCACATCGTCGTAATGGCACTCTTTTTCTCCGATAGAACCAAGGCTTCACCTTGGCAGTAGAGGCCCTTTCCATACATTTTCACTTTGGGTGAACTGTACCAGTTCGCTTTGAGCCACCGATTACAGTCAGGTTTGTCTGAGTTATATCAGTCCAATCCAAGCTAACCTCTACTCTGAGTTTGGGAGATGATATTCAGGTCCCAAATGAATCGGTTGGATCGGATCAGGTCTGAAAACAATGGCCTTAACCTTCATAAATTAATTTGTGTAATTTATTTTTTTTATAGTAAAGAATATTCATAATATAATCTTTCATATTATAAAATATTTAATACATCATTATATACTATATATAATTATATATTATATATTTCTTATTTCATAATAAAAGATAATATATATTATATTAAAAATTTAATTTAAATAAAATTATTTTTATATATTTAAAATGATGGAGATGAAGTGATGATAGATAAAATGATAGTAATAAAGATAGTACTAGTGTATGATAATGGTGATGGTATTGTTTAGTGAATTAGGTGATGGTAGTATGGTGATAATAATAATTGATGATAGTGGTAATGAAAGTAATTGTTAACAATGTGATAACGACAATCAACAACAGTCATGCCACATTGATTCTGGTGGTAGTGGCAGTCGTTGTTGTATTAGGGGTAGTGACAATGGGCTACTGTTGTATTGGCGACGATGGCAATAGTGACACCACTACTGCATTGATGGCAATAGTGGTAATTAATAATGGTAATGACTAGAGTTATTGGAATAGACCAAAGTTTGCAAATCAGTCCTTCCATCCGCAAAAAAAAAATATAGACTAGGATTGACCAAATTGAGGCTCGCAAAAATATATATTTATTTGGTCTAGTCTATTTAATTCGCATGGATCGAACCTAATTATTTGCGCACTAGCTTGCATTTTTTTTACTTTTACTTATTTATATATTTATTTATTTAGTAACGCATAGTTATACAATTACTTATATACATTTTATTTTTTTACATATATAATTTTATACTTTATGAATTATATATAAATTTGATGTGTTATGAAATTATTTATGATATGAAATTTGATATATCTTTAAGGTTTTTTTTTTTGTTATTTTTAAGTTTTTTGGCTTTGAGAATAAGTATAAACACATGAATTTAAAATCTTTCAACTTTAAAATTGTTATTTTGAGTTAAGAAATTAAAATAATTTTAAAAAAAAATTTAAAAATTTGAAATGGTTTTTTTGAAAAAAAAATAAGAATGGTCCACGAATGAGTCCATTAGGTCCATAAACCACTCACATTAGGACTCGTACTACCATTTGGCAATATGCATTTTTCACAGGTTGAATCGGTCTGATCCATTTATGGCCAATCTATACATGGACTAGTTCGTTTAACAACTCGTGTGGTGAACACCAATGGTGATAGCTAGCAAATTGGTGGCAATGGCATCAATGGAGGTGGTGATGGATGATAATGAGTAGTGAAAGAATTAGGAAAATAAAAGTATTTTTTCTTATTTTTATTGTTTTCAATATAAATTTTACTTATTGGATCTTATCCTTCACTACAAAAGGTGTGTAACATTATACGACAATTTATATATAAGAGAGGGAGATTGTATAAGGCTATATTATATAGTTTACATGCCAAGCATTTGATAAGATTTGATTATATCGCTTATCTTATACTATCAGGCTTTGATTGTATAGTATTATACAACATTTTATATATAAGAGAGGGAGATAATATAAGATTATATTATACAATTTATACACTAAACATTTGATAAGACTTATTATATAATTTATCCTATACTATCAGATTTTATACGATCCACCATATGGGAAAGTATGTATAGGGCAGAATATGCATAGTATAAGCTCTTATACATACAATGTTTTAATGCATCATTGTATAAAATATACAATTGTATATTATATATTTATTATTTCATAGTATATGATAATGATGATAAAGGGAAAAGTATTGATAGGGAATGATAACGATGGTCATGATGGTGATGGAAAGGAAGTGGTAGAAAGAGATGGTGATAATGTATGATAGTGATAATAGTAATGTTTGGTGGAAGTGGTGGTGTGGTGACACTAATGATTGGTTATAGTAGTGGTGAAAAGTTGCTAACACTGGGATTGTGTGAGTTAATGGCGACCATCAACACATTGTTAATGATTAGCTGTTGTTGTTGCCATCACATTGGTGGAAGTGGTAACAATAATGGTGGGGAACAATAATAAGTAAAAAAGAAATTAATAAATTAAATATTTTTCTTATTTTATAATATAACTTTTATTTATTGAGTCTTATCATTTATTCTAAGGATTTGTAGGGTTATATGGAATTTATGTATAAGAGAGAGGGATTGTATAGGGTTGTACTATAAAATTTATATACCAAACATATGTCAAGATTTGATTGGATAGTTTATCCTATACTATTAGAATTTATGTGATGTAGCAAATGAGTCATTAGTGTTTTGAGGTGTACAAGAGTTATAAGAAGCATTTTTTGCATTGATGAATAATATAAACTCACTTTTTCAAAATTTTACCACTTTATTAGTATCTTAGTTACTTTTTTATACCATGTTTGGCACTTTCATGAATAAAAGTGTTTTTTTTTCCAAAAATAACTAATCCCAATTAATATTTTTCAAAAGTGTTTATTTGCAACAATGTGATGTATGGAAAACAATTTTTCACATAACATGCCTAAAATGCATCTAGTAGCACTCAACATGAAAATTCTGAGAAGTCTTCTCTCCACCCTTTCAGAGTTCCCTCTTGAACTTACCTTGAAAAATAAATCAACGTCCTCAAACAATCAATAGAAGTTACTCTTTTAATGTTAGGTCTGTCTCATGATTTAATATTGGAGTAACTACTGTCTTCTTCAACACGAAATCCAGGACTAGTTGTTCAATGTTATTCTGCTTTTCAAAATTTTCTTCACTTATGGTGCTATCAATGTCAGTAATTCTCACTTAAACTATCATGCATGTCCTTGTTTTCTAGTTGTTTCTAGTTCTTGTCTAGTTTAGCTCCTTGCATGTCAATATTTTTTAGTAGATCTAGGTTCTGCCATTGTTGTTTTTCCTTTGTTGTGTTTTTTATCCCCTAGCTTTCGGTCATAGAAAGTCTATTTTCTCTTGCAGGTCACTTTTGTGCTTAAAGTTCATTTTTGGCAACTAGTTGTCATCTTTTACCTTTTCCCAACTATTGTTGTTCTACTACGCCTCCACTGTTTTTCTCTCGTACCAAAATTTTAGATTTAGAGAAACATTGGTCTAGAGTAGCTCAAACTCAAGATTTAAACCTAGATGTTATGGAAGAAGACATACAGGAGGCAGTCCTCACCAGGGTTAGAAGGGGTATCGTTGTTCAGCCTTCTCAACATGCTCCGGAAGAAAGCGGAGAAAGATGGAGACAGTGTTTGATAGGATATTTGGCAGATGGCAAAAGTTTCTTAGTGAACAGAATTAAGCAAGTGTTGTCAATTGCTTGGCACCTTAAGGGCATGTTTCGAGTCATAGGCAGAGAATGAAAATTCTATATTTTCTATTTCTCAAATGAGGAAGATATGGACTATATCTTTGCTAATAGGCCTTGGCTATTCAAGGTGCTCTCGTGATTTTTGTTACTGGAGGCCTAACACAAAACAGAGTGGTCTTCATGTTCATTTTGCTCTAGTCTGGATTTAAATATAGGGACATCCATTGGAGTATCAGATAGTGGACTTCGCTGAGTACCTAGGCTATAGGGTGAGTAATGTCCAATGGATTAATGGTCATCAGACTACCCACGAAATCTAAGATTCATGAGACATGAGATTCCAACTTAATCTACATGCACACACTACTAGAAATCTGCCATTTAGCGAGGGAAAAATCCCTCGCTAATCTGTCTTAATTCCTTGCTAATTCAATATTAGCGAGGGATCAAATCCCTCGCTAAATCCGTCGCTAAACAGCGCGTCGCTAAAATTTAGCGACGTAAGGAG
>JANHAO010006542.1:0-21233 GCA_026873985.1 Saraca asoca
TAGTAAGCTTTACCTTCACTCTAGATTTGATCTAGGATGCTTTGAGACTTCAAACTGGTGGATCTATGGGAGTTTCCTTAGCCTAGGGGGAGAAGAAATTTTTGAAATTCTCAGCCCTTGGCTGCCCCTATGGCCAAGGAAACCTAACAGATAAGTGTTATCTATCTATGAGAAAACTATTGCCTATTATGTACTAAGGTGTTGTTTATTGAAGAAAAAACTGTTGCCTATCTATAAAAAACTGTTGCCTATAATGTTTGACAACAGTTGATAAGTGTTACCTATAAATAGGCAACAGTTTCTACATATTGCCTTTAATGGAATTGGCAACACTTTTTAATCGTTGCTTATTGTTGTAATGGTGTGAAAGCACTGCCAAGAAAAAAAGAAAAAAGAAAGAAAAATCGTTGCCTATAATTGGAGAATAGGCAATGGTTTTTTCATCTATTGCTAGAAACTCCTAAAAAATCGTTGCCTAAAAGAATAGGTAATGCTCGATAAGAGCATGGCCAAAAATAGTTGCCTATTCTAACAAGCAATAGTTTTCAGACTTTAGGCAATAGTTTTTGGCCATTGCCAAAGGCCATAAATGTTGTAGTGTGAGATATTGAAAAGTATATGATGATGTGATGCTATAAGTGCTATTGGAATTACAAATAGTATAGGTGATTATATGGTGAAAAGCTCATGCATGACATGGAATGATACACAATGTCATGAATGATGATGAAATATGTTAATGTGAAATTGATGAAATATCTATTATAAGAATGGAATGATTGAATATATGAAATCTCTTTAAGGATGATGGGATATGGTAGGAAATAATGAATCAGAACCTAGATCTGTGCATTCTAATATGGTGGAGGGGCATAAGGTAGGTGTAGGAGGTACAAGGTTAGGACAAGTGTGTTATGGCTGGATCAGAGTAAAAAGGAGATTTATATTATTTTCTTTGTTATGTAGTTTACTGGAGTTGTTATTTTGAATACTTTGGAATATAATAAAATATGACTTGATTATATGACATGGTTATTAATGGCTTGAAGCTATGTGAATAATTTGTTTTATAACTATTCTTCTAAGAAATTTTGAAAGAAGATTTAATATGATAAGATAATGTAATATAAACTCATGTGATGACTAAGTCCTATGAAATGCTAGAAAGTAATATAGTATTGTAACCTGAACACATAATGATTGATGACAATAGCTTGTGGCCATAAGAAAATCATGGTTCTTTATAGTGTCACAATTCAAAATGTATTATGATATTACTCGGAGGTTGATCCCCTGGGTCTTTATGATATATAGGATAATTCTGGTATGAGTTGTACTTTGTGAAGATTTGATGTATATGTGTTTAATTAAATATTAATGAATTTATAAGTTAGGTACGGATTCATCTCACTGAACCCTAGACTCACTCTTTTGTAGATTATTTTTTTCAGATTCACAAGAAATTACTGTTAACCCACCTCTAAAAAGTAAGGATGGGTAACAACTTGATGGGAGTTGTTGCAGAAGTAAACACCACCACAATATAGAGTCTTTAAAAGAGTATATTTGATAAGTACTTGTTAAAAGTTTGTTGAACAAAAGTTTAAATAAGCGTGTGCCATGTTTGGGCAATGGCTTTATACCTTATAAAAATATATTTATATATTAATGTTTGTCTCTTTAACTATAAGTTTGCCTTATTGACCATTTGAGTTTAAGCATATAAGAGTGGGAAATATTTAGACAAGTATAAGTACAAATGAATAATATAGACAGGTTAAAGGTTGGTAATTATCAATCAGAGATTGCTATTCATGCTGGTCACGACCAAGAGTTGGGTAATGACAGTTAAGATGTTAGACAACATCAACTCTGAAAAAATTGTAATGGTTAAGATACCATGAAGGTGTTAATTCAGAGAGGGTCCAGAGGATCTAATCAAATATGAAAGTGGCGTAGTGACATATAATGGATTGATCAAACCTAATCCAAGTAGACTTATGAGCAAGGAATAGGACTTGCAAACAAGCCATGTTCTATCAGCCAACTGTGAACTTGTGTGTGAAAAAGACATAAGACCTGTGTCTCTCACATTGGTGGAATGGGACATTGGATATGGGGCTATCTATTAGTAGACGTCCAAAATATCAAACAAGCACATAAGCTATTGAGGTAGCACACACTTATGCTACATAGGTAGTAGGTCATGAGCTATTCGGGGATAGTATGCATGCAGGCTCTAGAGATAGTGAGGCAAGTACAAGTTACAGAGACAATAACCTGAATGCTGCAGAGGTAGAAGGACAGGTGAAGTTGTAGAGGTGACAAAACCACAGAGTTGTAGAAATAGTGGCATATGAGTTTGTGTCTAGACAACAAAGTAAAGTTTACCAAGGTAAATCACAAAGTTTGTAGAGGCAATAAAGCCTAAGATACCAAAGTTGCGGAGGCAAATACTTGAAGGTTGTAGGGGAAACAGATACATAACTGTGTAAGTTCAAAGAGACAAAGGTAAGAGGAAGTTAATAGAGGAGTTAAGGAGTAGCAAACTAACAATTATCTTGAAAGCTATGTTAGGATAAGCGTACCATTCATCAATGACTCCCAAATAATGTTAGCTTAAAAAGATAAGCACAAAGTGATCAAAGGAAAACCTTAAGTAGAGTAAGTTGAAGACCCACGTGAATATTCAAAAAGCCTATGCTTGAAAGGAGAAACCTTATAGAGGATATGTTAGATTGAGACGTTAATAAGGGGATTGACATTTGAAATGGGGGAAAATGTTACAAGCTAGCCTTAAGAACTAGTTCAGTAGGCAAACACGCTTGGTTTTGGATGAAACTTGGCCAGAAAATCAAGCATGAAAATAAGGTCCTTGAGTGTTCATATGGGAGCAAATGCATTTGTGTATAATTTTTACTCTTTTGGGGTTATTTGTATCATTTTAGCATAGATCATTTGTCCAATGCAAGTACAAAAGCATATAGTTACGATCCTTGCATTTTTATCTTTGCGTCTATAAGAGATGGCATAGTAGAATCCTTTTGAGCTAAGAGAAAAACTCTTATGTCAACTTGGAAAAAGTATGTTTACTTGTGCCATTAAGACTTCACTTTCGAATGATCTTAATAGGGGCACATCCGATGACCTAGGGCACTATGGCATGGGCTAGGGATCAAAGTGTGGTGGCATAGAGACTCCCCCTACACACTTAAAACTATGTAATGAGGTATATACTAATAAAATGGAGTTATTCCTCTCCTTATTTTAAAAAAAGTCTTTTCTAGATATATACTAGAGGTTAATTATATAGTGCGTTTTTTGAGACTTGGTATGTGTAAATGCTCCAACTATACGCTCATATTTGCTTGCAGACATGTTACATATAGGATTTTGTTTGTATAGATGAAAAAATCCGTCATACCCCATTTATCTATCCAAGTGTGGCTTGAATTTATTAAAAAGCTAACATGTTGACGAAGAGTTAACAACATACGTCACATGATTTTAGCTAAAGAGCTATCCCCCCATGACATCACGCCAGCTCATTCCTATGGTTTTCTACAAAATTTTTCTACAGCCTAAAAAATAGTAGAAAATGTCGCAAGAAATCTTATGATTTGTAGTAGTGATGGTATATTTTTAATGAATTTATTTGTAAAATTAATATTGACTTTACTAATCACAAAGTCATATTTGAAAAGTTTTTCTACTCCTATGTAGTCAGACGATTAATAGATGAAAGATTATTTATGTCACGATCTAATTTCCTAGTCATATTCGGTGTGAATATCAATCCTTTGTTGATAATCATTAGCCTTCAATCATCTATTTCTATTCATAGTTGTCTTAAAATTCCTTATCCCACTCATTTGAATTTCTTTGGTTGGTTGAAAAGTTATAAACTTTAGAAGGAAAGATACACATAGGATATAAACACATTTTTATAATTTACATAGGCATTACCTAAGAGACATATGCCATTTTTAACATATTGTTTAGAAGTTTGCCACAAGTTCCCAAAAAGATTATCTAACACTCATCTAGCCTAGAAGTCACTTCCATAACACCTTATGTCTTACCCGAGGCAAGACAATCAAAAGTTAGAATAACCTATATCTTATCATGAGTCTAAAAGCATGGGTTAATATAACTAAGTCCTGTGACCTTTCTATATACCAGTTTTCAAAAAGACAAAAGTTAGCAAAATACAGAGCTTGATGGTAAACCACTAAGGGTCATACCATCCTAAGGCCATCATAAGGAGGACATTTGGTGGCTTCATGGGTATAATCTCCAACTTGTGAAGCACTTCACTACTAGTTGAATTTAAAATGACAATATAATGGATTTTAATTTCATAAACTTCAAACGAACTCATAATAGTAATAGAGAAAGTGTTAGATGTCATTTCCATTGGATCATTATTGATGCTTACTTCTTTGAAGGAGGATTAATTGCAATGTCTTGAGATTTCGAAAAAAATAATCCACAAAAAAGCAAATCTAAGGCTGAGTAAGATAATACATACCAATCTCATGAATTTATTCAACCAACAACACATGTACACATCAACACTATATTCAGGTAACCATTTCCGAAACCAAGTTCATCAACAATTCATTAAGTTTCAGAGATTCACATCTAAATGGTGTTACATCTTAATATCCATAGTATATTATACTGAATCAGGGTTCTCATGGCCTTAAGTCACTATCCTTAATCATTATGTTATTCAATATCATTATATCACATTTCAAAATTTCATAGATAATAATGCAGGTAGAAGCAAAATATGTAATAGTAATTACAAATCTATTTGTTACTTCAGTCCAACCTTATCCTGCATAATCTCAGTCTTGTCCCTCCAAGCCAGCCCTATCTCACTCATCATTTCAGAATGGGTAGATTCAGGATCCAATTCATTCTCCCTATCTCATCACATCATTCATGTTTCATCATTATATAACATGAATCATATCTCATATTGCATATATCAGATATCACATGTCATCCCATGTCTCATGAGAAAATTTTCAAATTGTAAACTGCATCATCATTCACAATAACTATGCCACACATTTACATTTGATTTCAATCTCAATCATAGGGATTACATTATTTATTTTTATAACCATACATTATTTGCCACAATATTTGATATCAATGGATAAACAATTATTAAATTTATTGATGTTAGTTTATGAATTACTCATGTAAGATTCTTAAATGCTTACTTCAACTAACTAGAATGCACACAACGCTAGATCAAAGGGTTAAGATGTATCTAGGAAGGAGAAGCAATTTCTTCTAGAAGGGTGAAAATTTCTACAGGTGTGATCAGAATCACAAGCAGGATCAGGCTTGAGGTTCAAGTAGGATTGTGATTAGAATCACAGGGTTCACATGAGAAACGCTTGATTCTACTTGGAGAAACTAGTTCAAAATGCAAGTCTACTCGCCAAAATAGGCAAACTTTCAGGAAGTCCAAATTCATGTGTGACCATAATCGCAATTAGAATAAAAAAAATAAGGTAGGACAGCTTGATTCGACTCATGAGAATTTATTTAATTCTCAATTCGAATCGCAAGATACAATATAGCTTGATCCTTATGAGCATGATAACAGGAATAGTGTAAAAAGTGGCAATTCAACTTGCGAAATCCAAAAAACATAGGGGAAACCACTTCCAAACTTATACCAAATCATAGGAGTTTAAGACAACATACTTTGAGGACCTAAACACATTTAAAATCCAACCTTTTCCTCAGGAAACCAATTATTTTATCAACAAGACCATTCAAACTCAAACTTAATCATATAATGACAAATATCCATTTTTATTAACTTACTTTCACAATCAGAGAATTTCAATTTATAAACACAATATAATTCATAAGAAATGTATGAATCTCTCACTTTAACAGTTGAATACAAGAAATCTAAGTAGATCTTACAAGGATCTCTAACTTCTTAAATTTTCAAAGATTTCTCTCCTCAACTAATCATATACCATTAGATTATGGTTCCATTATGTAGAAATAAGCTAAATATAACATATTCAAGCTCTAAAAACACAAAAAAAAAAATCACATGAATTCATAGGTTGAACAGTAACATGAATAGTAAATGTTAGATTCAAAAATTTGTAAATCAAATTTTACCTCATGAATCAACCTAGTTTTGTTACCAAATTAAAGATGAAAAAGAGGGGAATCAACAGTAAAATTTTGAGAATTTATCATGGAGAGATGAATGACTTACTTGAAGAGAGTGAGTGTGTGTGTTGTAGAAAGTGAGTGAATGGCTCAGAGAAGAAGCTAGATTGCATGGAGTGCAACTAGGAAAAGGAAAGAAGAATAAGAGGCAGCCGGCCTCTTGAGGGTAAAATAGAAAAAAATTATTATCCTTTAATTTTGACTCCAAGTTGTTTCCAACTTCCCTTTTTAATTTTTTTTCCTATTTCTTCCACTTTAAACTCAAAGTTGACGTACTTACTAATTGTTGACGGTAATGAAATTTTACTATAAATTAATTAAATTAATTACCTTTGTAATAACTATAATTTTATCTTCACTAGATACCTGTAGTCTTAGTTTCAATCTTTTCAAAATTTTCTAGAAATTAAATCCTAAAAACACGAATTTAATCTTTTGGGCATCCACAATAGAAATTTCGGTCATCTAAAAGTTTTTAAAATTTATATAATCTATTTTTAGTATATCGAGACTCATCGTAATCCAAAATTATAGTTTCAAAACTTTCAAAAATTTAAATTTTATTTTTTATATTTTTTTTAAAAGTCATTTTATTATTGAAATTAACTTTAGAAAATTCGGAGTAATACAATTTAGGACATACATAACAAATTTTTTATGAGTTACTAAAAAATATTATTGTAGAACATTTTTAAAACATGAAAAGTTGGAAAGGATACCTAAAATATAATATTAGCTCTTTTTATTTTCGTTCCATTGGGATATTTCTAATTGTGATTTTTTCTTCCATATCTATTTTGGAAATCTTTAACTTTTGAAGTGAAAGATTGAGGATTTTTTCTTAAAAAAATCTAGTATTTTAGATTTTTATTTTAAATTTTCAAACAACTTCTTTTCCATAAAGGGTACTATAAAGCTTACAAAATTTATGAAGTGAAGTTTTAATTTTCGCATAATTCTCATGATATACACAGGCTGATTTTTATTTTTTTTTCGTGATAGGCTAAGAATCTTCATTCTTTCAATATATATTTGGGTATGAGTCAGTTCCTTCAATATATTTTCTTGTTATGTCATTGCTAATAGGTCTCATAAGTGTTGTAATTATGCCTCTCCTTAAATTAACGATTAATCTTAAGCTCATTATAAGCTTAGATCCATTAAAAAAATTTTGTGTTTAAAAGTTTTCATAATAGCATGTCACATGTAGATAGCATTCATAAATAAATGTTTATTACGTAAACTAAGTTATAACGGAAATCTTTAAAAAGATAATGACAAAATATTAATTACAAATAAAACGCAGTGAAAAGAAATTCTTACATATGTAATATATGCAGTGTTATGTATTCTATGGAATTAACATATGTCATTGTGCTTTAAAGTCATTAGATAATTAATACACATATTAATTTAGGATGAATTATATTTATTTTTTTTATAATTTAATTTAATTATATTTATATGTTTTTATTTTTAAAAATTCTTATCGAAGTCAAAAGTCTATAGTTGCACGATCTGGTGATAAATTGAAAAATGCACAGACTCTTTATCATCACAGGCATAGAAATATATCTTATCCTGCATAATAGTGAGCATATGTATTATATTTTGATAAATTAAAAAATTAATTTTTTAATTTTAACATCCATCTTATTATAATATTAAAATATCTGATTTATCAAAATATAATATATGATAAAAATTTCAACCATATTTAGATTGCATTCATAAATAAATGTTTATCACGAAAAATAAGTTATAATGGAAATCTTTAAAAAGATAATGACAAAATATTAATTAAAAATAAAAATAAGGTCTGATGATATAAATACAAATAAATAAAATATAGGAATGAAATTGAAGAAATTATAAAGTGAAGTAAACTATAATGATAAATTATATAATTAATTAAATAAAAAATTAATGCAGCACACTGATAAGCAGAAGTCAGAAATATATACGAATGGTTCACTTAATTTTTCTAAAAAATACAATCAAATGTGGTATAACACTTTTGTATTTATTAAAATTTATATGACCTATAGAAATAATTAATAATAACTTGAACAAGATATTTGGATTAATAATTGAAATGGAAATTGAGGTTGTTCCGTACAACAATTGTGCACCTTCCCACCAATACCAATATGGTAAAAGGGAATATTGGATGAATATATCAAATTGGATTTTGTGTCTCCTTCTGTGTTTCATACAATGGACGCAGATATTTGAGCGATGATAGATACGTAACCCTATATCCCAATATTGGTTTGTGGGCCAAACTCTAGATTTTTAGTCTTTTTCTTAGCTGCCATTGACCAAACAGAATGAATATTTTAATGGCATAATTGTACAGAGAATAAATAAAAATATTTGTGCCACTCTCATTGGCTTAAACAAGAACACTAGTATATCATAGGCATAATTGTTTCAAAAAGTGCTGTATATGAGAAGCATTCAGCAATTCCAATGGCTGAACACTTCTAGCATTGGGTTTTTGCAAGTCTTGTTTACTTTAATTCTGGCTTTTTTTTATTTAATTGAAATGGGGAAGCTGAAAAGGAAAGAAAATAGAGGATGAATTCCTTAAGTTTATTCAGTTTTTATGAAGCTTAATTGTCCTCCATTTTATTCAGTTTATATTCCAAAAACAAAAAAAAAAAAGAAATAGCTAGAGCCAGATATCTTGATTAAGATGAATTTTTCCCATCAATTTTGGAAAGATGGATTTTGCCTTTACCAATTTTTAAAATTTGGAAATTAAATTCTTAAGTTATATAAAATTTGGAGTTAATACATATCATCTACTTAATAAATTATTTTATTAAATTATGTAATTTTTTCATAAATATTTTAAATAGAAATCACAATATTATTGTATATTAATTTTTCACGTCAATTTCCACACATAATTCCATAATTTAGTTTCAAGTATTTAATTTAAATTTTATGTATCTAACTTAATTTCTATTATTCATATAACATATAAATTATGTGTGAAAAATAATATAATAAATTAAAATATAATAAAATTATGATTTTTATGTTTAAGGAGTTTATAAAAAATTATATAATTTAATAAAATAGTTAATTAAATAGATGATGCACATTACTTTTAAGTTTTGTATAATTTAAGGGTTTGATTTTCAAATTTTTAAAGTTGATAAAGATAGATGTATTTTGCGTATTTTTCTTGAATTTAAAAGGCCTAACATTCTACTCAAGTCCTTCCGGACTGGATGACATTAAGTGATTTTTCGGAAAGTTGACTTTTACTTGACATTAGTTAGTGCAAATTGATCTTAGTCCACTAGCTCTTATCTGTATATCAAAGTAAACCCAATATGAGAAACGAAATTAATTCGGCACTAGTGTGGAAAAGTTGGGGCCAACATTTAGGCCGAAGGAAGTGAATAAAACCATTATTGTCTCCTAAAGCTCAATTCCATGTAGTCTACAAAAAGAGCAATATATATATATATATTATAATTCTATATTGTGACTCATAACTATAATTAATATTATGTATAATATTGGTATAACATTACATATTCTAAACATAATTTTTTTTTCTTGCAACATCTTCATTTTTTTGTAATTACAAAATTGCTATTCAATCATTATAAATGCATCGACAATTTTATATCGTATATTCGGGATCATTGCTCATCAATTAAGATTCTAAAATATTGTAGAAATTTCCAAACCCTAATCATTTGAGATTAATTTACAGTTAAAATTTATAACTTAGTAGCTTACAGTTTTCAATTTAGTTTGTTTCTCTATAATTTATAATTAACTCGAATCCATATATATATCTTGCCATCTTAATTGGCATTTATCTTTCTTTCATACACATCATATTTCACTTCTAACTAAACTCCATTAATGATGAATATATAAAATATTTTTCAAGAATTCATTTTCACTTTATACTATTCCAAAAGCTATGACCAATGAATCAAAACAAACGTGAATATCTCAATTGATTTTGTTAAATCGGTTTTAAGTACCGACTTACTATAAAAAATGATCAGCATAAGAGATTAATAATTCCTATAGTTGAAGTAGAAAATATCATAAGAGCATGGATATCCACTACTGAGTTTTTGATAAGGTTGCTTCCACATATGAATTTAGGGCTTACTATATTTTATAAAAGAACAAGGTACATTGAACCTTTACATTAAGCATGGATATCCAAACTCTTGCAATTGCTTTAGTTTTTTTTTTTATTGGATACAGCTATTAACCACCTTCATATGCAACAGAAAAATAAAGTTTGTCTCCTTGTAGTTTTCATAAATTTTCCAAGATTTTATTTTGATTCATTAGACGTCAGGCTGCCCAAAGTATCTACTTGTCAACTGGTATACATCAAGATATGCACATTGGTTTCAAAAATTGAACACTTGATCATCTTGTGTAGTTCCCTAATTTTTTTTTATTTTCTATGTGTAGGGAGTGAGCGTTGAACTCCCATCCTGTAATATTAAGAGTTCGTTTTATTGGTAAAAAAATTATATAAAAAGTATTAATTTTTAAAAAATAGCAAATGAATATATTATTCAATTGATTACTAATTGACAAAGAGAAAATATATCTTTTTAGAAAATTTTACTTTTTATAAAATGGGAGAATTTATTTATTTATCCTTTCATAAGCAAGAAGAATTTTTCACAAAATTTTTTAATTTTCATGATCAACAAAATAACTGGATATTTTCCAAAAAGTTTACTTTCTAAAAAATCCAATTTTCTATAAAAATTTATTTTTTGTGTGAATCAAACAAATCCTAAAAATTCTGTTTGTATAGGTTTTCAAATTTGCAATTGAGCAAGGATATAATTGTTGGGGTGGGAAGCAATTCTGAAATGCATTATATATATATATATATATATATATGTGTGTGTGTGTGTGTGTGTGTGTGTGTGTGTGTGTGAGAGAGAGAGAGAATTGCTGATCTCCACACCTCCACCCTTTTAATTGGACAAAAAACTCAGCATCTGTTTTTCATATCAATTTAAATAAATGAGATATTTTAGTAATTTTATTTTCAAAAGTGAAATTTAAATTTAATGAAGAGAAAAAATTAGTGGCTGAAATATTTAATTTTTATCTCTCTCTTAAAATTTAATTTCCTGAAATTTCTAATTTTTTTACTCTAAAATTTCTACACTGATTGTGCTGTTAATCAGCCCAAGAAGTGGCAGAGCCGCATCCCGTAATTGAGGCATTCAAAGAAAATATTAGAAAAATTAAAATTAAATCTTATTATTATAATTAATATATTTAAAATTGTAATATTATATTATAATTTAAAATAAATTATATTTTATAGAAATTTGAAAGAAATAAATCTCATACAATTAATTAACCATACCTGATCCAATTAGTTTTGAATGAATTTAATAATTTTTAATGATTATAAAAAATTATCTAATTCAATTAAAAATAATAAAATTTTATAATTTGTGATTAGTTTTTAATTTTAATATAATATATTTTAATATTTTAATGAAATTAAAATTTAAAAATAAGTGAAAATATTTTAAATAATAGACATAATAATATGTGAAATTTTTTTTAAAAAAAAGGTGAAATCCACACTCACGCAGGAGCCACTGCCAAGAATTCTATGGGTAATATATGCTGACCCCTGTAAAATCGATTCTAGTAATGAGCAGAAAACTGCGCCGATGAGTGTGTGTACACATTCCTGCTTTACTGATTTATTAATTTTGTTTTAATATAAGAAACTCTTAGCCTTTGAATAATGGGTAATTCTTCTCGAGTTCTTTTGTTCATGAAGAGATATTGCAGCTAATAAATTATGGACAAATTAAATTCACGTCTGTTAAAATTTTGTTTAATTATATTTTTTTCTTTTTATTTTAAAAATATATATTAATATCTATTTTTATATATATTTATCTATCTTTTTATTTTATTTAAATTTACATTCATCTTCTTTATAATAAAAAATAGGAGATATCTATATATATTTTTTAAAATAGAAGGATATAAATATAATTAACCTAAATCTTAGAAAAAATAATGTTTTGAAGGTATAGACAACATACGACCGAGAGAAGGTGCAACTTCTCACATATATTTCCAATATAAAATTCAAAGTTAAAGAATAAATTAAAGGAAAATCATATGTGAAGGTGAAGAAGGTAATTAAAATTAGAATAAATTTTCATTAATGTCTATTTTTAGATACAAAAATATCACATTTTTAATATAAGATGTGAGATTCACAATAAAACTTAATTTTTATAAAAAAAATATCAAAATGCAAATAAAAAATTAATTATAAAAATAACAATTTTTGAAATTATCATTCAATGCTCGGTAGTGTCCTCAAAGGATTCTATAGGTGCACACAAGTCCTCTCATTTTATGACACCACTTTAGTTGCAACCTTACAATTTCTTCCACAGACTAAGACTATATAAACTATGTACACTAAATTAATCATAAATAATATATGTACACTATTAAGTTAAATAAAGAAAGACATATTAATACATGATTTCTCGTCTATATGCATAATAATATATCTCTTTCTAATTTGTTTAGTCTGCACAAGCCCATAACAACAATTTCTTGAACCACATATCCTTCTAAAATCACATGTTAATATATATTAGAATGATTTAAGTTTAAGAATTTCTAAAGAGATTATCACGATAAGATGCCAGAATGTGGGAATTTTTTGTCATGTAGAAATGAGACTGAAATCTTCTTGATATTTCAATTCAAAACTTTATTGTATTAAGTAAGAATACTTAAATATTTGAATTTTCACATATATATGTTGCAAAGAAATTGGATACATTAAAATAGTTAAATCAAGAGATCTATTAAATTATGTTATAATGCATCAAATCTGTATATATAAATTTAGTTAGCAGTAACGAAATCATACCTAATATAATATGAGAATTCATAATAATCCAAAATACTTCTTAGTAGGTGGTATTCTATTTTGAGATCTTATAAACAGGTTCACTCATTATAATGTTAACAGATAAAAGGAAGAGAAAACTATATCTAAAGTCTCAAAGGGATAATTATAGCTCTATTAGAATATTAATAGGGACCTGCCTTGTTATAACTCTATAGGGCTAACTAACTTATCATTATTGGCCTAGTGACAAGGCTCTCATCACTAAGTCCATCAATGACTTAGGTATTATTATAGGTTCAATAATTTGATCACATAATTAATTGATCCATAATAATTAATTATTTTGACATTTATTTAATCTAATAACATATAATTTAATTAAACAATGGTAGTCCACTTAGGAAAATTCTAATAATCTCCCACATAGACAATATAATTTATTAGACGAGAATTTGGATTACAATATATGGCCACAACGATGATGTCAATAATAATAACAACAATGACACCATTACAACCATAGATCAAGTATAAGTACGCAATAATACAAATCATCATATCTGATAGGAATGCTAATGTCATACATATCTTAAATACTTGTGTTCCATCAACCGAAACATAATATGGAATGTGCAAGAAACCAAATATATATATATCAAAATGTGATCATATGTATATCTTTACGAAATAGTCCATGTATCCGCTTAAAATGCTCAAAATGAGAATAAATCTTAACATAATAATGAGGCAAAGTCTAAATGTCTCTATCAATATTCCATAGAACAAATGTACATGATCAACAACGTTATATATGCTTATATATGTGAAACATATGGCAAGATCATTAACATTTCACTAATCTCGAGATAATAACATTTCAATTATAAACATGAAACTTCCACTAATCTTGAACATTGAAAGGCTTAGCCAAATTCATTATAGATACTTGTTCACAAACAATTTTAACACCTAAGCTTTTGATTAGTGGATCCGCAAATAACTTTGAATCCAAATATTAGATTCCTTAACCAAATAGCCTCACAAGTAGCTTCACAATATACGACACATTCTACCTTCATAATAGAGGTTGTTGTAATTAACTGCTTGATAGTTTCCATGGTACAGCTCCTTCTATCATCATAAAGATGTTTCCAAATATTAAAATCATGTCATCTGGATAATTCATGAAATTAAAGTCAAAGTATCTAGCAACAATTGAATCACTAGATCTACAATAGGTTAACACAAATATTCTTTGTACCTTATAGGTACTCCATAACTTTCTTCATAGTAATCTTATATTTTTTACCAAGATTCCTCAAGTATCTCCTGAGTACACAAAACTAATAGCGATATTAAGATGTGTACATACTTAAGCATACAATAGGTTATCTATAATAGAAGCTATTATGGGCGTTATTAGGATGCGAAATTTGGGCCAGGTTAAGTCTAGGAGCAAATGCAGTCGATCAAGGTTGGGGTCCAGTACAGAATCCAATTCTGCTAAATGAAGACTCTGGTTATCAATTGAAAGCCGGGAAACCTCGTGATGTCGCATAATGGAAGGCACAATCCGACTGAAAGAGTTTAAACCCACAACGAGCAAGATCGTCAGCCCTCAGAAGAAGACCAAACGAGGATGAAGGCGACAACCCAAAAGTCCCATTCGCTCGACCCCTGGCCTCCTCGCTTGTTCCTTGCTGATGGATGCATGTACGGAGTCCAGTCAGCCATCAGGATTGTGTCAAACCAATTTGACAGCTCAAGCCTCAAGATTACACATCAGCTCATCGAAAATCTGACAATGATTTACCCAATATTTATTGCCCGATGGCAAGAATTTAATGTCATAAGCGATGAAGATAATCATTCTATTGATCATGAAATTACATTTGTAACCTTCTCCCTAACTATAAATAGAAAGGGAGGGACCATCATAGAGGATAGTAAAAAATACATGCAGAAACTCTGCTGGTAAGAAAAGAGAGAATTCCTTATGTAGGAGCCTTAGTGAGAGAACACCTTGCCTGTTGTAAGAAAATCATACAACTGTTGTAATCTCATCTAAAAAGACCTTTTGATAGTGAATAAAAGAAGAGCAACGTGGACATAGGAGTCAAGGATTGGCTTTAGCCGAACCACGATAAACTCCCGGTGTCATTGTTCTCTTTCTCCCTTCTCTAACTTTCATCACCATTATCTCTTCTTTCTTCTTAACTTACAACTAGGGGTGTCACTGGACAAAACTAGTTGATCGAATTTTGGTGTCAACATTTTGGCGCTAGAAGGAGGGCCCCCACTGCATATTCCTCATCTCTAATCTTTGAAAAGCCGTTTCAAACATAATGGAAAGGGGGAAAACTATCAGGAATACTAAAATTTCCATTAGCCAACCAAAAGGCCAAATGTAGTAGCAAAACGCAGCCATTCCTACAGCTAGCCTTGAAGCTGGCGGCGGATGGACTTGGAAACAGTGCCAAGAGGCTCTCGATAAGCGCCAGGAGGCACTGAAAAACACCATGAAGGAACTGGCCGACATGGTATGGACGTTATCTTAAGTGCATGCCCAAGGCGCACTGTGACGAGGGGGAGCGGTCACCTCTGAAAATGAGCATCGCCATCCGAGAACTCAACATGATCAACAAACTAGGGTCGAATGCCATCAAACCCATTCACTTCATTCCTCTAACTCACTATTGAGATCCAAAGTCCATCGACTTCGGGAGGACGATGAAGACAAGGAGGACGACGTCTAGGAAGAAGATTCACATCAAAGTGAAGGTTCGGGCAGAACTGATGGCGATAGAGAAACAGATCATGGCTCTACTGACTGTGAATGCAACCAGAAGCGCAAAACCTCACATTGACATTCTCGTAAGAAGCGGGAAGAAAAGAGCCAAAAAACCTCTAATCGTCTACCGAACTCCCGAGATCAAAAGGTCGAGGAACTATTCCAGAGAATGGAACGACTGGAAAAGAATTCCACCTCCCAAGGAAACCGAGAGTCCTGCAAGGGGAGAACCCCTCTCTTGTCGGATTGAGACAGAACCCCTTCCCCACAGGTTTAAATTTCTAAATGTCCCTTACACAACGGGGACAGTGACCCTTATAATCACTTGGACACTTTCAACGTCCAAATGGATCTACAAACTTCCAGTCTGCTAGTGAAATGCAGAGTTTTCCCAGCAACACTCAGGGAAATACCGCTGACATGGTTTAGAAGTCTTCCAACTCACAGTATAAGAAGCTGGGATGAATGTCAGACTAAGTTCCTTGATCAATATAGGGCACTGAAAAGGCAGCTCGCCCCCTCCTGCCATCCAGCCATGGTTTTCCAACAAAAGGATGAGCCATTCAAGGACTATATCATGAGGTTCTGATAAGAAGTCAAAAATGTTGACAGCCCATCGGACGAGAGTATCCTCACTACAATCTCCACCAGACTCCAAAAAGATGGGAAGCTATACAAAGACATATACAAATCTCCCATCAAAAGTTTAGGCAAGTTCTACAAGTGAGCTGCGAAGGAAATTTGCTGGGAAGAGACTTTCAGCCCAAGGAAGCTGAAAAGGAAAGATGAATCGGACACCTCCAAGGGGAAGAAAAGAAATGGGAATGAGAATGACTAAGAAGGTCGAGAGAGTGGTCCAAGAGGTCAAATCACAAAGAAAGCCCAAGGTGAGCCCTATCAACCTCAACGTCACCACGAGACCTACACTGTCTTGTCAGATGCCCCCGCTAGGATGTACGCCACAGAAAAGGATAACGAAGACTTCGATCGGCCTAGGCCCATCAAGACCCTTATCGATAAAAGAAACTGGAACAAGTTTTGTGCCTATCACAGCGAAGTTGGGCACAATACATCAGATTGTTGGGCGCTGAAAGATGCTATCAAGGACTTGATCAAGAGAGGTCGTTTAGGAGAGTACGTGGTAGGAGCTCCGGGACAGCGACCCCCGCACCCTCGATAACACACGTCGCGATGTCATCAGACCCCTGAGAACAAGAAAGCACCTTTCATAAGGATGATTTTCACCATACATGGCGGGCCTCACATCGGCGACACATCGGGTCGATCATGCAATCGTTATGTGCAAAAGGTAGGTTGTGTCCTTCTCACCAGCCATGTGCAAAATGACAGGCTAGCCAAAAAGGTGAAAACTATCACGAATGATATCTCATTCATTGAAGAAGATGCATCGGGAGTGCACTTCCTGCATAACGATGCGATCATCATACGGGCGAAAATAGTTAATACGGAGGTAAGAAGGATAATGATAGATACTGGAAGCTTCGTCAACGTGATGTATAAAGTATGCTTTGATCAGATGGGCGTAAGCACAGGCTAAATAGACCCATCACTAGAGCCCCTCTATAGATTCACCAGAGATGGGATACTTCCAATTGGGTGAATTAAACTCCCACTCACCATAGGAGACCCAGACCGACAAGCCACCATTGTGGCATATTTCTTAATTATTGACTGTCCATCAGCCTATAACGTGGTACTAGGACGACTCGCCATGAATGATCTTGACATGGTACTATTAACTAAAATGCTTACCATAAAATTTCCTATCCTGAGTGGAATGGGGTGCATCTGGGGAGAACAACAAGTAGCCCGCCATTGCTATGAAGAAGCGGTTAAACTCGGGGCACAAGGAAAAAAGGTGGACATGATCTGTAGTGGGTACTCTAGCCCAACAAGTGAAAAATAGGTCACCTACGACCTTGACCCCCGAGAAGTGAATGCTGAACAGACCACAGGGCCAACCGAGGATCTGGAAGACATGCGGGTAAGCGAGAAAGACGAGGAGAGGTGCCTGAAGGTGGGAAAATGATTGCCACTTAAGGTAAAAACACAGCTGATAGACTCTCTTAAGGCAAATGCTAATGTATTCGCCTGGAACCATAAGGATATGGAAGGCGTTGATCTGAAGATAATGTCACATCCACTAAACATTGATCCCCACGCTAAGCCAGTCTATCAGAAGATAAGGCCAATGACCGTCAAACATTACGTGGTACTTAAAGAAGAGGTGGACAGACTCGTAGCCAACAATTTTATTAGGGAAGCATGGTATCCCACTTGGGTAGCCAATCCCGTCCTCGTCAAGAAAAAGAATGGGAAATGGAGGACGTGTGTTGATTTTACAGACCTTAACCGAGCATGCTTGAAAGATAGCTTCCCCTTACCGAGGATGGATTAACTTGTCAATGCGACAGTGGGACACGAACTCCTCATCTTCATGGATACCCACTGGGGATATAATCAGATTTCGATGGCCATGCAGGATGAAGAACACACCTCATTTATCACTAACTGCGGATTATACTGCTACAAAGTGATGCCCTTTGGACTCAAAAATGCGGGGGAAACTTACCAGCAATTAGTGAATAAAATGTTTCAAGAACAGATTGGCAAAACAATAGAGGTTTACATGGACGACATGCTTGTAAAATCCAAGCAGCTCGTTGACCATGTCCACGACTTGGATGAAATGTTTCAAATCCTAAGAAGGTATCAGATAAAGTTGAATCCACTCAAATGTTCATTCGGTGTAGCCTCGGGTAAATTCCTCGATTTCATAGTCAATAACCGAGGGATCGAAGCTAATCTGGAAAAGATCAAAGCTCTCCTCGACATGCGTTCCCCTACTGGACCCAAAGATTTCCAAATCTTGAATGGCCAAGTCACTGCCCTAAGCTGGTTCATTTCAAAAGCCACCAACAAGTGTATTCCTTTCTTTGACGTCCTCAAGAAGGCAAGAAGGTTCGAGTGGACCGCGACGTGGGAAGTCATATTCAGAGAGCTTAAAGCTTATCTTGGCCAAACACCCCTCCTTTCCAAACCAAAAGAGGGTGAGAAATTGACTGTCTACCTCGGAGTATCATAGCATACCTTAAGCGCAGCGTTGACACGGGAAAAGGGGGCATTCAGCTCCCTATCTATTATATAAGCAAGAAGTTGTTGGATACAGAAACGAGGTATTCATCTATGGAAAAACTCACCTATTGCTTGGTCGTAGCTTCAAGAAAGTTGTGACCTTACTTTCAAGCCCACAGTATCAGAGTTCTTACATAATATCCCTTGAGGCAAATCCTGTAAAAGATCGATGTCTCCAGATGACTACTTAAATGGCCAATAGAGCTCGCTTAGTTTGACATTGAGTATAAGCCCAGGACGGCTATCAAGGGGCAAGCACTGGCTGATTTTATTATTGAATTCATAGGACCCATAAGAGAAGAAGCGAAAGTCTCTGACGCCCCATGTTGGGAGTTATTTGTTGATGGATCATTCAACGATAAAAATTCTAGCGTGGGGATACTTCTCGTTAGCCCAGAAGGGCATAGAATCTTTAGTGCCTTAAGATTTGAATTCCAAGCCACAAATAACGAAGCTGAGTATGAAGCTCTGCTAGCAGGCTAACGATTGGCCAAGGTGGTGCAGGCGGAGAAACTGAAGATATTCAGCGACGCACAACTCATCGTTTACCAAATAAGGGGCGAGTACCAAGCACATGAGCAAAGGATGGCGAAGTATCTCTAAAAAGCCTGAGAGTTATTAGGATCCTTTCAGCAATCCGATATCACCCAAGTATCACGAACTCAAAATGCTTACGCCGATGCCCTGGCTCGCTTGTCCACTATAAACGACCCGAATCTTGTGGAGTTAATCCCAGTAGAGCTCCTTTCATCCCCAAGCATTGAACAGTAGGATGAAATTGTAGTAATTGCAGAAAGGCCCAATTCCTGGATGAACCCCATCATTAACTACCTGAAGAATGAGGCCTTGTCAAAAAACAGGCTTGAGGCACGACGCCTACGAGCACACGCAGCCAGATATTGCATCTATGACAATGTTCTTTATAAAAGAGGGTTTTTAACCCCCCTCTTGAGGTGCATTAACGACAAAGATTGTGACATCGATCTAGAAGAAATCCATGCAGGGCATTATGGAAACCATCCTAGGGGGCTATCATTGGCATAGAAAGCTCTTCGACAAGGGTTCTACTGGCCAACCATGAAACAAGATGGGATGGACCTTGTTAAAGAATGCAACAAATGCCAGAGATTCGCAAAGGTGCCCCAGGTTCCACCAGCTTATCTAAAGCAAATGACGAGCCCGTGGCCATTTGCTATCTGGGGAATATATTTGATTAGGCTGCTCCTAAAGGCATGAGGCAATTGCAAATATGCCGTCGTGGTCATAGATTACTTTATGAAGTGGGCTAAGGCGAAGGAGCTCGCTGAAATTTCATCTTCCAAAGTTCTAAGCTTTGTCTGGAATAATATTATCTGCAGGTATGGGGTCCCTCAGCAGATTATCACCGACAACGGGACTCAATTCACAAGCGAGTAGTTCATGGAGTTTTATAATGACTTCAAAATTGTTAAGAGTTTCACATTCGTAGATCACCCACAGAGCAATGGGCAAGTAGAAGTCATCAATAAAATCATTAAAAAGATATTGAAAACTAAATTGGAGGCTAGAAAAGGAGCATGGGTCGATGAGGTACAGATAGTACTATGGGCATACAGGACGACCCCCTGCACCTCCATAGGAGAAACCCCTTTCTCGATAGTCTACGGATGCGAAGCAATAATTTTTGTAGAATTTGAAGTCGCGAAACAACAAAGAATTACCTTCAATCCAAGGGCAAACGACAAGCTACTCGCTGCAAGCCTGGACCTTGTGGAGGAAGCGAGAGACAAAGCTAGTCTCAGCATCGCCACGCATCAACAGTGCATTGCGAGATATTACAACTGAAAAGTATGATCCCAGAGGTTCAAACAAGGCGATCTCGTTCTACGTCTCATCCTGTTAAGAGCTCGCAAGCTTAGCGAAGGGACCCTAGGGCCAAACTGGGAGGGTCCATACTTGATAAAAAGAGTTGTAAACAACAGAGCCTATCACTTAGCGGACTTAAACGGGAAAGAATTCCCCCGTGCCTGGAATGCCAAGCATTTGCATCGATATTACCAGTGAAGGTTGTAAAAAGTTAGTTGTGTAAAATTTTGTATATTTCCCTCAAGACATGATGTAATTTTAGGGAACCTAGTGCGTTGCAAGATGGCAATCAACATAAACTTA
>JANHAO010006543.1:0-22000 GCA_026873985.1 Saraca asoca
ATTCTATGATTTAGTTCCTTAGAAGGCAGTTACTTCTTTATCTTCTACATACCTGCAAAATAGAAGCTACACTTGCATTTGTGGTGCCTAATGTATCTTGGGTCCATATTGATTAGTAATCATAGAAAGATAACTTTAGGTAAGCACACAAGTTTCTCATTTGGTTTTAGCAAATATTTTCCATTTTTATATAGACAATGCTTGATATGATGTCCCTTCTGATTACAATAAAAACATGTAATGTGATTAAATTTTCTCTTTGACTTAGTCTTAGACCCTCTATTGGATCTCTTTTTATTTTGCTATCTATATCCTAAACTAATTCTATTTTGAAAACTAGTTCGATTTTGTAGCATATCATTCAATCTCATTTTGCTTTTTGTAATTCCTTGTAAGGCCTTGGTCAATGTGTCTAGTTTAGACTTATAAATCTCACACTGATTACAAACTTTGCATTCATTCAATTGTTTTTAGCTAAAAGATTTAAATAATGATTTTCTTTCTTAATGATCTTAATTCTCTCAAGTAACGCTTCTTTTTCTTTGTTAACATTCTTCAAGTCTTTCTTGACTTTTACTAATGCATCATAGAGTTTGACACACATATCATCAACTTCATTATCAATTTCATCATTAGAACTATTATCATCAATAAAATCTAGCTCATCTTTAGAATAAAAGAGATATTGGTTTCTAAATACCTTATCATCTTCATCAAGTTTGGCCATGAGGTAGAGGAGAGCTTCTTCCTTTATTTCCTGTTCTTCTAAAGAATTAACTTGATATGATAGATTGCCTTTCTTATGGGATGTCTTTCTTTTCTTTCTTTCCTTTTTCAACTATTTCTTCTAGTATATCGGACAATCTCATTTGAAGTGTCCAGTCTTTTTGCAATCAAAATAGGTTAACTCATATTCATTTTTATTTTGACTTCTTCTTGGTTCATCTTCTTTCCTTTTTCCTTTATTCCTCTTTTCTTTAAGTAGTCTCAGTTGTTTCTTGCTTAATAAGAGTATATCATCATCATTATCTTCGCTTTCACTACTTTTTGAATTTTCTTCATCAAATTCAATTTTCTTGGTAGCCTTCAATGCCAAGGTCTTCTTCTTCCTGTCATCTCCATTTTTCTATACCTCTTGAGCTCTGGCTCATGCTCTTCTAGATTACCATAAAGCTCCTGGATTGTTGGCATCCTCATCTTCAATGATTCCATTATGGCTATCACTTTTGGCTATCATTCTTCAATGAGAGATCTTAGGATTTTATGGACCAAGTTTGCATTATCAAAACTTCTTCCAAGTAACAAGAGTTGGTTAGTTATGGTAGTGAATCTTTAAATTAAATCTCTAATTGATTCACCTTCTTCCATCTTAAACATTTCATATTCAGACACTAACACATGTGCTTTAGATACTTTAACCTAAGTTATGCCTACATGTGCTACTTCTAGGGTGTCCCGAATCTATTTAGTAGTAGTGCAATTTGAAATCCTTTCATATTTACTTGAGGAAAGTGAGTTAGAAATAATCCACTTAACTTTAGAGGCAAGAAGGTGCTTCTTTCTTTCCTCTTTCGTCCACAAGGACTTAGGCTTAGGTTCAATAGCACCATTTATAAGTGTTTGTCGTGGATTATAACCTTCCTCTACAAGTTCCCACATATCAATATCAGTTGCTTCAATAAAGTCTTTAATCTTTTATTTCCAATAGGTGTAGTGATGTCTATTGAAACCAGGTGGCTTATTCAGAGAAGGACATTTAGGCAATAATGCGAAGCTAGAATCCATTCTCTTTAAGAAAAATAAAGAGTATCAAGAGCCAAAGCTTTGATACCAACTGAGGATCCCAAAATATGGATCTTGCCCTTTTTACATTTGTAAATTGTATACTCTTTAAGCTTTTGAGATTGGATTCTTATTGCATAAAGTTTTTAAATAATATTCATATTGGAAGATAAAGAATATATTGAAGTAGTTTATATTGTTATGAATTCAATTATCAATTAATCAAATTGAATAATTCAATTTATTAATGAAAAGAATTTTAGTAATCAAAATTTATAATATCAGAATGTAGTGCAGCAATATAGCAAAATTATATCAAAATAACAAAATTACAGAAATGAAAGATGCAAAAAGATAAATCAAGAAACACTAGGGTTTTAAAGTGGCTTAACTTCACCTGAAACCATAGATAAAGTCTACATCCATTGAATCAACCCTCAATTGGATGACTTCTTTTATTACAATAATAAGATTTTGATTGGGCTCCTAAACAATCAGTTTATAACAAGATTTCACTGGGTTCTTGCCTAGCCTAGATACAACAATTCTTTTATCTCTTAAAGATTATGATCAACTTCATAACCTAGAGATCTACAAAGAATTCAATGCACTTTTTAACTAACTATAATCAACCTCACAGCTAAAAAAGATGTAAAGGGAAGATCAACCTTTTCCTTTGTATCCCTAATTTGTATCAACCTAGAAATTGCAAATAAAAGACCAAATTCCTATTAACCTAGAAATCTGAAATAAAAAATAAGGTAAGAAATATAATACCAGAGTTTGAGATGAAAATCTCAAATATCTAACTGTGTAACATTCACAGGATCTAATCCAAGCTTTTATTCAATGTGTTTTTGAGAGCTGAGTTAGCTCAAATGAAGCATAAGAACTCTTTGTTTTTTTCACTCAAAGTGATAAAGAATGATATGAAAAACTTACGTTGAAATGAGAGTGAGAGGGCATTTATAGTTGTTATAACCGAGATTTGAAACTAACTTATTTTTAAGCCTTAAATCAATTCGTAGTGGTTATAACTAACTAATCAATTTGTGAATCAATTCATCTTGTAAAAATCATAAAGAAATTCATGATCGAATTGATACATGAATCGATTAACCCTTTTTGTAAAAAGATTTATGAATCGATTACTTAATCAATTCAAAATGTTTTCAAATGTTTTGATAAAAATATTTTCAAAAACTTTTCTTCATGAATCGATTTGAGAATATTCCACAAGATTTCTTTTATGAATCAATTCACAAAGTGAAAAATAATTTTTTTATTAAAATTTAACTTGTGAGAATGCATTGAAAATATAGTTAGAAAATATTTGATTTAAACTCATTTGATTTGGTTTATTTCTACCTTAGATTAGCTATTTTAGAAAATTATATTATCAAAAATTGATTTGATTACACTTAAAAAAAGATCCTATAAAAATCAATAAACCTTAAGGCCAGGTTGGATCTCTTCACTGTCACTTTATTAACTCTAAGTCTATAAAATAAACAAATGCTTAAAGTATATGGTTAGATCATGACATCAAATAAAATTATTTTTCAACATCAAAACTGAAGAAGACATGATAGCTGGGCTAACAATCTCCATAGCAATGTTAACATCATTAACAAAAAGCCTTGATGTAAATTTCTTAGTTGTGGCCACCCTGAACAACGTCTACAATGCAATTCTTAGTTGACCTATTTGATGATGAATCCCATGTTGATCCTATTGAACTTTCTGTAAAATTTCATGAATTACTGATTAAAACTAGGAAAGAATTAAAGTAGGCTAAAATTGAAAACAAAAAATTACTCAAGAAGATAGAGCAAATGGAAAAAAAAATAATGATCTGAAATCCTAGCTAAGAAACTATTAAGTGAGAATAAAGCATGTGAATAGTGTGAGATTTATAAATCTACTAAAAGTAAAGGATGTGAAAATTGTGAGATTTACAAATCTGAGATTGAAAAATTGAATAAGGCTTTACAAGGATTTTCTGACAGTAATAGAAAATTAAAGGATAGGCTATAGAATCAAAAAGCCTTCCATAATAGAATTGGTTTAGGATATAAGCAGTAATACTATAGGAAATCTAAAAAATGGAGTCATGTTTATATCACTTGTTATTACTACAATTACAAAGGGCATCACATTAGAGACTGTCCATTTAGGAAAGGGACATATATGCTAAGACCAAATGAAAAACTGCTCTAGTTACCAAAGGCAATTATCCCCCAATAAAAATTCTACTATGATCACTAACCAATCTGGACCGACGACCAGTTAGGTACTAGCCAAGCAAGTGTGATTTCTATTTTGATTGAGTGAGATGGAAAAGCTACAAGATGACAACATGTAGTAGTTTATGAGAAATGTGATGTTATCATTTTTTTTTCTTACTATCTCAACGCTTTCTGATTTGATATGTTTAATTCATCACTGCAAAATCTAACTTAGTCCCTAGAGATTTGTTAAGTTTGTTTAGTAGGTGTTAGTCTTATGAATTAAGTTTTGAATTGTGTTTTTAACTTGTATTGATTTGATAAATTTTTGTACATACCTGAATTTGTAAGTTTTCTAGTTTACAATTGCATAAAACATATTTCAAGTATTTTGAATCAAGTTCAGAATCGATTCAAATTTTTTCAAATTTAATTTGAATATCTAAATCGATTCAAGAATCAATTCACAATTCAAAATTTTGCACTATGAATCAATTGCTAGATCGATTCACAAAATTTTGAAATGTCAATGTTTCGACCCATTTCAAAAATTTTGAAAAATTCTATTTTGGCCTAGTCGAATCAATTTCCAAATCGATTCAAAACATGTTGCTTTCATACCTAAATTAAATTTTAACTTCTATTAATTGTATTTTTCTGTCAAATCATTTGTAATACAAATTTTTCAATAAAATGATAGAATCATTATTTTAGAGGGAGTTAAAATCAAAGTAAGGATGTAAAACCCTAAATTTTGTCTCTAAAAATAATAAAATAAGGAGCTAAAAAGAAAATAAAATTAAATATTAGAATCAATCAATAAGTAAAATGAATAACATCAAGTTGTCATTGTTTAAATTTTTTACTACTCTAACATTATACTCTGATTTTATAGCTTTTATACTATATGCTCTGCTACTATATTCCTTAATAAGGCTTTATTTCTATTTGATGTGCCAAAAGGGGGAGAAAAAGCTAAAGCTTAATTTCAAATGAGCATAAGAGATGATATATGAAAGGGAGAGATAATATTAAGCAAAAAAAATTTCTTTTTAACCTCCTCCAAAATTTATTTTTTTTATAAGCTTTGAATTTCATCTAAAATTGTTTGTCACAATTAAAAAGAGGGAGATTGTTAGCCTAGCCAGCTATACTATCTTCTATTTTGATATTGAAAAAAAAATTAAGTAATATCATATTATGTTTATGAGCTTATTGTTTGCTAAGTGTTTGTAGATTCAAAGTTCATTAAAGGTTACTCAAAAGATCTACATTAGTACTAGGATTTTATCTGATTGTTTTTTTGGATCTTTTGTAAGTTTGTTCTTAGCAAATTTGCTCCAATCATTTTGTTAAACTAATTAATTTGAGGTAGAAAAAAGTTCATGAAATGAGCTTGACATAAGAAGATTTCAAATCACTTATTCATATGTTCTGAAAACTTGTGCAATGAACTTGAATCAATTCACTAATTGATTCATGAAGAAAACTTTTTTACCAAAGGTTTGGAATTTTCTTTGAATTAATTCATCAATTGATTCGATGATGAATTTTCACATGATCTAAATTGATTTGTAAATTGATTAGTTAGTTATAGTTAGTTATAAACATCATGAATCGATTTACAAATCGATTCAAGAACAAAAAATTAGTTTTTTTTTTTAAATGTTAGTTATCTCAACTATAAATACCTAAGCCTCATTTCATTTCATAACATCTTAGAAACAATTTGAGTGAAAAATAGAGAAAGCTCACGGTTCTTAGCTGTTGCATTGCTACCTTATCGGATTTCTTCAAATCAATTAATCTTGGAATTGATTTGTGAAGAACACACATTGACAATAGAGATTGACATCTCAATTGCTAGTTTTGTATTTCTAAACTCTTTGTCTTGATTTTCCTTAGGGATTTCTAAGGTTGATCAGAAATCTGGATACAAAGGATGTGGTTGAGCTTCCTTTTGCATCGTTCTAGAATTGTAAGGTTGATTATAATTGATAAGAGGCGCATTGAATTCTTGTTAGATTTTCTTAGCTGTAAGGTCGATCATAATTAGGCTAGATATAGAATTTTTGTATCATAGGTCTACAAAAGTCCTATAAAAGTTCTTGTTATTAATAATAGAATAGATCATCTGGTTGAGGATTGATCCAATGGAGTATACTTGAATTGTGGATTCAATTCAAGTTGAACCACTTTAAAAATCTGTGTCTAAATTCTTTAATTTCTGCATTTACATTTTTGGATAAACATAGATTCTATATTTTTAAATTTTTTTTACATTGAATACTAAAATTTTGTTAATCTAATTTCTAGTTTATACATTACTTCTACAATCTTTATCAATCTAATATAATTCTTGAATGGTAAAATTTTTTGCTGTGCTAATTGGAACAAACCATTTGCTCTCTCAAATTAAAATTAACAGTATTGTTAAATTTATTTAGAATCCTAGCTATAATAAAGAGTATATAAATTTCTTAACCGAAATAAGGGAAAGATTTGTTGATTTGCTATATCATTATCCGGACCAACACAATATATTAATTTTAGGATAAAGAGGTCTTACAAAATGAATTTATTAGAAGGGTTGATGAATTTGTGTCATATGCATGTTAGCTTCCAACATATGCTCAAGAAGGAACAATCAGATGTCCTTATGTGAAGTGTGATTGCAGGAAGCTTGAATATTTTGATATCATCAAATTACACCTATATCAGAAGGGATTTAAGCCTAATTATTATTACTAAACCAATCATGGAGAAGTAGTTGTTGAGCCATCAATGTCTTATCCACAATTAGATTTTCAAAATTATTGGCAAGGGACTGAAGGTGTTGAAAGAAATCAAATATGATACAATGGTGATGGATGCAACTAGACCAAGTTTTGTGAGTGATTATCAATAGGTGGAAGAGTAATCTAATGCTAGAGCCCAAGGATTTTATGATATGTTAGCAGCCTCACAATCACCATTGTGGGATGGATGTCTAAATCATTCAAAACTTTTAATTTCAATGAGATTGCTTAACCTTAAGACCACATGGAATGTGCCTAAATAATGTTACAATGCATTTTTGCAATTTATGAAAGAAGCTATGCCTCAAGATAATCAAATTCCTATTGATTTTTATAGAACAAAAAAATTGTGAAGAAGTTAGGACTTAGCTATAGGAAAATAAATTGTTGCATAAATGGGTGCATGTTATATTATAAAAATAATGAAGAAATGATACAATGTAAGTTTTGTCATTCTCTTTGATACATGGAACAGAGGAAAAGGAGGAAAAAATCCAAAGCAATGCCTGTTAAACTTTTGTGGTACTTGCCATTAACTCCTGAACTTCAAAGATTATATTATTCAATGGCAATTGTAAAGGAAATATGATGGCACTATGAGAACCCTTAACAACTAGGTTTATTGTCACACCTTTCAAATGGTGAAGCATGGAAACATTTTGATCAAACTTACCCAAATTTTTCACTAAATGTTAGACTTGTTCTTTGCTCTAATAGTTATAATCCTTTTAATTTGTCTGATAGGGCTTATTTTTGTTAGCCTATGATTGTAACACCATATAACCTACCACCATGGTAGTGTATGAAACCAGAGTATCTTTTCTTGACATTAATCATACAAGGCCCTGAAAATCCAAAGAGTAAAATAAATGTATACCTACAACCACTTATAGATGAGCTCAAAAAGTTATGGATAGAGGGAACTTTGACATATGATATATCATTGAAGCAAAACTTTCAAATAAGAGTAGCATTGATGTGGACAATTAATGATTTTCCAACTTATAGGATGCAATTCAGTTAGACAATTATAGGAAAACTAGGTTGCCCCATATGCATGGAACAATCAAAGGCTTGTTCTCCTAAACACAACCACAAGGTATCTTATTTTAATTGCCATTGTATTTTTGTGCCACAATTTCATCCTTATCGAAAGAATTGTGATGGCTTTTTAGAGGGTCAGATTGAGAAGTCTACTCCTCCTCCACATCATAGTTGTGATGAAGTTTTGAATAGAGTGGAGAACTTACCAAAAATAGTTTCAGATGGGAAAGTACCAATTCATGGTTATGGAAATGATCATAATTGGACCAAACAAAGCATTTTTTGGAAATTGTTATATTGGAAAACAATTTCAATCACCATAATTTGGATGTAATGTATGTTCAAAAAAAATGTGTTCAACAATATGTTCAATACTATTATGGATGTGAAGGGTAAAACAAAGGATACTGCAAAAGCTCAAATAGATATATATATATATATATATATATGAATATTACAAGAAACTAGAACTAGAGCTTTATGATTTAGGTAATGGTAAGGCAATTAAACCTAAAGCTCAATATGTATTTAACCTCGAACAAAAGCAGGCAATATGAGAATGGGTGTCAGATTTAAAGCATCTTGATACTTATGTATCCAACTTATCAAAAAGTGTTGACATAGGGGAAGGCAAGTTGTTTAGAATGAAAAGTCATGATTGTCATAAGTTCCTCAAGTGTTTGCTTCCAACTACTTTTAAAGCATTGCCTGATAAAGTGTGGAGCCCTCTTACAAAACTTAGTCAATTCTTTTGAGATAGTTAATTCTTTTGACATATTTTCTCAACAACACTTAAAGATGAACAATCAGTTTTAATGGAGCAAAATATTTCCTTAATCTTGTGTCAATTGGAAAGAATCTTCCCACCCAGTTTCTTTAATTCAATGGAACACTTACCAGTTCACTTAGCATATAAGGCTAGGGTTGGTTGTCTTATGCAGTTAAGATGGATATACCCATTTGAAAGGTAATTGTTTGCTTATAACACAATTGTTATTTGTTAATTCAATTACTTGTATGAAAACATAACTCATTCAATTTTTTTGGGTTTCTAAACACAACGAAAGTTAAGAATACTACTCGTGTTGAAGGTTGAATAGCTAAGGCATATATAATTGTTGAGATATCAAAGTTTGGATCTTATTACTTTGAATCCCATGTTTACTCTAGTAGAACTAGAGTTCCAAGAAATAATGATGTTGTGAAGGATTTCCTTCTTTATAAATATTCAATCACCCAGGTCGTCTATCAGGAGAATGGGGTCATTGATTCCTAACAGATGAAGAATTCACTATGGCCAATTTGTACATCTTGTTACATTGTGAAGAAATCTTACCCTATGTTCAGTAAGTATAAAATGCAATCCTTCAAATTATGTCTTACATTTTGATGTGGTTCTAGCTATCATTATACTACACTTTCTTTGTAATGTATATAAAGAAGATTTAAAGGCTCAAGATCCAAATCTAAATGACACGGAAGTTGAAAATCAGTTAGGAAGAGTTTCCATCATGGTTTCAACAATATGTAAATGTTTATCACCTCATTTATTTATGAATGTTAGCTTTTAGTTTGTTTTATTTACAAGACAATTACTCATAATAAGTCAACAATCCAAACACAATTATCAATGATCAATTCATTCAAAACACTGCTTGTGACCCTGAAAGATTAATGGACACATGACCTATTTATTTTGTCAATGGATATAAATGTCACACAAAAGCATATAGTCAATTGAAGAAATTTGACAATAGGCTTGTTTGCATAAAAGGAGCTAAAGGGGGTCAAATAGAAAATGACTATTATGATTATCTTGAGGAGGTGCTGCAAGTTGAATACTTAGAACTTCCAAATAAGAAACTGACTCTTTTTAAATGTCATTGATATGACCCAAGACCAAAGCTAGGCACCAGAATTCACCATCAATATAGAAATGTTGAAGTTTGAACTAGTAGAAGATATAGCAAGTATGATCCTTTCATCTTAGCCCAACAAGCAATTGTTTGTTACACACTATATCCTCATAGACAATGTGAAAAGTTAGATTAACATGTTCTAACTAAAATCATAGCATGGAACACTATCAATGCTCCTCACAAATAGCAAGAAGAGAATAAAGAAATAAATGGTTATCAAAATGATGAAATGATTATTATCTTTTTTTTTAAATGATAATTGCTAATTAGTTAAGATATTTATAAAATATAAAAAAGGGTTTATTGTCGTGGGCTTATAATTTGACTTTCTTTGAAAATATATATAGTGGATTATTACATACTTAAATAATTATCTTTTTAATAAAATGATGATTATTGATCAGTTGAAAAAACATATTTATGAAATTAAAAAAAGGTTTATTGCCTTAGGTTTGGGATTTAATTTTTATTTGAAAAAAAAAATTGTAATGGGTTGTCACATAATTCAAATTATCATTATCTTTTAAAAAAATAATAATTATTGATTAATCATAAAATAAATCTATCATATAACATGAGAAAAATAAATAAGGTTCATTGCTTTTATTCAAAAATTATAGTTATAAATATACCAAATGTAGCAAAAATTTGAAAGGGTTACATATTACTTTGTGTATAGGGGTAGTTATGGTATTAAAATTTTAAGAATAATAGTGATGTCATAGCCTAAAACTTTTAATGGATAATTAACGGAAGGGGAAATTGTCATGTAAAAAATTTGAAAATCTTGAAACAAAGAGGAAAATTTGTGTATTTAAGCCTAATTATCTTATGCAAAGTAAATGCAATTTACCTTATAGATATTCATCGGAACTCACAGTCCCGTTCCTATTGTTGAGTGCTTTAGCATATTTTCAAGGGTAAAAGAGTAACTCACATGAAAATGGACTATATTTGAGTTTTAGGTGCAAAGAATGGTTGGCATGATCCGCTTCATGAGTTTTGTCAAGATTTTGGTTATATATGTATAGACACACACACACAATGTAATTTTCTCAAGAAAGTTAGTTTTTTATTAATTTGTACTGCATGAATTATTCACAGTAAATTTTAAGCTAGTAATTTGTTATTTTAGGATATTGGAGAAAATTATAGATACAATGCAATTGTCCAATTAATACAATGGGGTTTGAGAAGCTTTATACAAATTATGGATTGAAGTAAGAAATTATTGAGTAGTATCCATTGGGCCATAATTATGGGATTAAATTTGATATTGATCCTTCTTCCAGCGACATACTCAATCACCCTTGATCAATAGCAAAGTAGCAATTAAAGAAGAATTGAACTTAGCATTTGATTTAAAAACCTTCATTTTGTAGACCTTTTTTCAAACTTTCACCGGTGTTCAGGACAGAGAGGAAGAAAATGTAAGGTTTTACTTAGGCTTCTTAGCTCATCTTAGCTCACATCTTCATAAATAAGTTATATTTCTTCCATGATCGCTTTTACATGTGAAAATACTACTTTTACCTCATTTAGTGGGTGTAAGGTTTATAGTACAGCCCAAAGAGAGAGAGAGAGAGAGAGAGAGAGAGAGAGAGAGAGAGAAAAGAGAGATAAGACATGGGAACAATAGAATTGAATTAATATGTATTGACATATAAAAAATAAATTGAGCATGTGATGTTAAGACTTGAAAAAATAAAATAAAATAAAAAATTTACTTCAAAGTTTTCTCTTTCAACTTGGGAAAAAAAAAACTTTTAAGTGCCTTCAATTCAATTTTTTCTTGAATAATGTGTTTTGAAATCATCTATAAATAAATTTATTATCAAAAAATAATTTAAAAAATATTGATTTTAATTAGTTTGTAAATGATAAAATTTCATTGATGAATAAATTAAAAGTAAAATCTTATAATTCCAAAAAGTATATAGACTTCTAATGTTAGGACAAATTTTACCGCACTACTATAAAATGTAGAAATAATATCGTTAAATACATGTCAGATAATAAGAATCTTAACATATATATAGGAGTGATGGTGTTTTTATAAATATGATGAAAATTAAAATGTTGATTGTTATAAAAAAAAATTGACATCTAATCTTTAAACGTCAATTTGTTTTGTATTAAATTTTTGTTTGAATGAATAAAATAAAGATGCCAGTTATTATTATCTAATCTTTCTACATCGTTGGATTTCAGGAAGTAACACAATTTTGAATCAATTTTAATTATTATTTTGAATTATTTTATCAAATTTTACTTATAATAAACAAAATATTCTCTAATTATTAATTTTTTTCTTCCAATCAATAATTCACTTTTACTAAAACTTCAAATTTCTCAAAATATTTTGTTTGATAATTTCAAAGAAAATTTTCAAGTATTCAAAATATTATTTAATACACAAATAATTCAAGTATTTAAATATTATCTAATAAATATTTTTCAAATAATAATTAGTCTTGGGATTATTTGTAAAAATGTATGTATATCTAAAAATGGACAAAATAATTTAAAAATATAAGTAAAATAAATAAAATAATTCAAATTATAATTAGACAAAATATAGAAAATTAAATTATTTTGATATTATACATTGGATAATAGGAACCCTATCGTAATAGTCACTCTTCTTCTTCGTCTCGCAATAATATCATCTACGATGTCGACTATTTCTCTCTCTATTTGTTTTAACAGGTAATTTTTATTATTATTTGATTTCATTTTTTTTGTATACCCAGTGATCATATTTTTCAATGTTGAACTATTAGTTTAGAGAAATTTTATTATTTATTAGCTGATAGTTTTAAGAAAATGCAATCCATCTCTACTATGCATATGTCTTGTTGAATGTCGAAACTCAATAGCCTTATATCATGAATTAAAACACACCCTAGTATCATAATTAAGCATTATCTACATCTTAATTCACAAGACTAAATTCTGAGAGGTTGATGGTTCATGCTTTTGTATATTTGTTAAGATTTAGATTAAATAGTCATAGATCAAATATGGATGTTTGCTGATAGGTTAGTGAAGAATATGCAAATAGGATTGAGGAGTTTGTTAGATTTGATGTTGATTAACATGCTGTAAATAATAATGAGCTAATTAAATATTCTTGTGTGAGATGTTGTGTTAAGAGAATAAAAGTCGAGGAAATAAAGATCATTTATTTATTCATGGCTTTCATAAAAGGTATACACGATGGATATGACATGGTGAAAGTGAATTGTCTAGTATGTCTAGTAATTATGAAGATAAAGAAAGGTACCAAAATGATGAAATTGATGTAGGTTCAAATGATTGATTAGAAGATATGGTGCATGATATAGAAAATAATTTTATTAAGCGGTTGCATATCCTTGATAGCTTGTTAAGTGATATTAAAAAGCCTTTTTATCTAGATTATACTAAATTTACATAATTATTTGCTATGTTAAGATTGTTCAACTTGAAAATGAAGAATGGGTGGAGTGACAATAGTTTCACAACCTTACTTCAAGTGTTAAAAATATGCTTTCGGAAAGTAATAAACTTCTAGATAGTACTTATGAGGCTAATAAAATCTTCTGCCTCGATGGGTATATCGTATAAGAAGATACATATTTGCCCTAATGATTGTATATTGTATTGCAAGGAATACAAAAGTTTACATGAATGAGTGTCTAAAATGTAGGGCATCATGTTACAAATTAAAGAAGAATGGTGACGTGATTAGTAAAGAGGCTTTGGCTAAGATGTTATGGTATCTTCCAATAATACTAAGGTTTAAATACATGTTTATTAATGCAAGAGATGCCAAGTAACCATTAGAGTACTTTCCCTTCAACTCAAGGGTATCTACAATTTTAGGGAGAGGTACTATCAATTTTCTTTTAAATATTTATCCAGTATCAATTAGCTACTTACTTGTCATTGATATTTTTTAATATTTCACTTAAATTGAAGAGATTGTAACTTTGAGTTTAACATGCTCGACTTCTTATTTGCTTTAGCTTTAAAGTTGTTTTGCTTGAGATAATTACAGGCTAACCTGTAATAGCAAAAATCAAAGAGAAAACTCACATTATAAAATGCATTAATTCCATGATGGCTTTAAGGAATATTGGTAATTCTATGGGTTCAAGTATAAAAGGACAATTTGAGACAAATTCTGTGAGAAAAGTCTTAGATACTGCAATGTCATGTGTGCCACCAAGTTCCTCTAATAGACCAACTATAAGGACAAGGTTAGAAAGATTATGTCATTTGTTTTTATTACTATTATATTTTATTTAATGAGTGTCTTATTTGAAAGACACAATTTAGAAGTAAAGAAATATATTAGCTCCATCATTCATTGCCAATAAAAATATCAATCAAGAATCATGAGGATAGTTGTATTATATGACAAAGATTGTTGTAACCGTTGCATGGAATTGTGATGTAAAAGTTTACGCAACTCTTTTCCTCAATTCAAATTTCTATTGTGTATCTTCTGATTTTGAAAGTAAATAAATATGTTATCACTCATCTTGAACATATTAACTCCTTCATAAGTTCCAAAGTTCAAACCTTTATCCACAATTCTAAATTCTATTCTGTTGTCAATTCCATCATGTATATGTATTTACAAATTTGATTGAGAAAAAAAAATATGGGCTTTTATTCAATTTTTAACTAGTTTATTTCTAAGCACAAATCTAATACGTTTGAAACTCTAAATTAGATTTGTAGAGGACAACAAATCTAATTGTAACTATCACTTGATTTTTCCGTAATGACTTTGAGTGCAATAAAGATAAACTATTTGTAACTATTTATCAATTTTTTAAGACAAATAATCATTAAAAGGTGCTGTCTACTGTATCTTTAAAAAAGTAGGGTTTCAGAACCTGAGACATTTAGCAGAAGCAGATTAGGCCAGGTCTATCAGAAGTGTGGCCCTCGTAATTTTATTGACCCACAGGAAGTTATTGTAATTGCAAAACTTCCCGTCTTCTGAAATGAAGAGTGAATTCCGCAAGTTGCGCGTCATGTGAAATGGCAAGTCATTTGATTCTGCGCCCAAGTCATCATCATCTTCTTCTTCGTGCTGCAAATTTGAAGACCGAGGGTTTGCAGTGCTGCTACTTTGAACGTGGATGTTTGCTAACTGTTAGAGGTTCGAACATCGCGATAACCAAGCGACAGGCCTGATTACCCTAACCTTGAGCGGTGGCATCGTGCTCGGATTGGTACCCGAACTTGAATTGATAAGTCGGCATTTTCCCTTCGCGCGTTATTTCATTGTTTATTTTCAATGGCATAAACTTGTACTTTATTTGAGCAGATTAACGCTTCCATTTTGTGAGGAGAGGATGTTTTTGGTTGTGATTGTTTGATTTTCCAAATTATTTGTGAAGCCTTTTGCATTTGTTTTGTTTAGATTTGTCGTGGATCTGTGATTTGCTTTATTTTGCCCATGCATGTGAGAGGGTTTCTGGTTAATAGACATTGTATCCCGGATCAAATTGGTATGAATGAAATTTTACATAATTAGATTTGCACTGGTTTATGCTGATTGAAGCATGTGATATTGTGGTCCCATGCCGGTGTAATTATCATTATTGTGGCTGCATATTGGGAATTCTGTGCTGTTTGAATGAATACAGTTTAGAATTTGCGGATTTTCAGAGATTGGAAGTCAAACCCAATGCACAATGTAGTCCAGCAGTAAGTATGGCAATCAGAGTTCGTACGTATGCTCCTTGACAATTGCTTGACTGCTGCGAAGCCGGAAAGATAGATGAATGTGTTGCCTTCTTCCTAGATTGATGGGTTTTTTTTTTTGGCATTGTGTTTGCACTTGAGGTTTAAATTAAAGCATAACAGACTGCCCAGCGTTTTGAACAGTTAGATTATTGGGTGCTTTCACTACTTGAGATGTACTTATTTATTTGACTTCCTCTTGGCCGAAGGGAACAAAGAATGCACAACGGCATAGAATGCTATATTTTTAGTGCACTGATGAAATAATTAATTATATATAATTAATTTTACATTTGACAATATATTTTAATAATTAATTATAGATAATTTATTCTTGTTTATTTAATATATAAAAAAATTATTTTTAATATTAAATTACTTAAAAAAAACAATAAAGAAGATGGAAAAAAAGGGTTTTGTTGTTCTTATTAAAATAAAACAATGATAATAAAAAAAATGAATATAATATAGTTACAAATATGAATGTTTCTTTTTTTATAATTCCGACTAAAAAATTACTCAATGTTGAGTAATTTTTTTATTTGATCAAACTTATTGTCTATAATTAATTATTGAAATATTTTAATTAATATGTCAAAAATCTTTAAAAATAATGTTATAATTAATTATTTAACCTGTAATTAATTATTAAGAATTTTAATCATTATACAGGACAAGCACTATAATTAATTATTAAAAAGTTTTAAAAATTCAATCAAACATCTTTAAAAAAAAAATATTATAATCAATTACTTAATTTATAATTAATTATCAAAAATTTTAATCGTCATACTAAATAATCACTTATTTCTGTGGTTTTAGAGGCGACGCAACCGCACTGTTCGTGGTTGGCCTGTCATTGCCGTTAAGCGGAAAACCCTGACTAAGTTGAAGAGTTATTTGGGAATTTGGCATTATGTTTCGGCCTATATTGATTTTGGTGATACATTGAAGCTTACTAAATAATCGATATGGTTAGTGTTTTTTTAAAGGTCATAATTTGTAAGATACAAGAGAACTTTTTAGATAAATAATGTCTATCTCCCATGCACTAGAAAGATTTATTTCTGGGATGATAATTCGCTTTGAATTTGGCATTCCACATGGATGGCAAGTTTTTTATTCCACAAGAATGCGAATGAGACAATTTTATCTCATTCCAAATTTTAAGATGGGATAAAAATCATAGTTCCTACTTTATTATGTCATGCGTTGCTCTAACATTTAAAAAATAGCATTTTATTTTTACTCTATAATATGTAATACATTTTAAACAAAAATATTCAAGTATTTTCATATTATATGCTTATAAATTTATTATATTTGGTAAATGTTGTGAATATTTTTGGAACCACATAAATAGACTGGTAAAAAAATTAATGGACAAACTTAACTGGTAAAGGCTTAGCTCAATCAGGATTAATATCACAGGAGTAAGGCATCAGGTCCCTAAATGCGAACTTAGGTCATTGGCCAATAAGGTCAAAGCAATAAATTCAGGTCGTTAAGAACGAAGTCTAGCCCGCAACTCGTAATATGCCCTCCCAGTCATCAATTCAAAGAACACCGTTCAATTGTTTATTTAATAAGAACTCGTTATCAACCATTGTAACCAATTTATGATTCATTTCCATTATAGAATACATTGTAACACCCATACTAGTATAAAAAGGGGGTTGAAATCATTGTAAAGGGACAAACAACAATATACTGTTACTTTGTCAAAATATGCAGAGAACTAACATAACCATGGACATAAACATTACACTCGACCGAACCATATTAAAAGCCTCCTAGTGTCTCCCTATTTGTTCTCTCTCTCTCTCTCTCTCTCTCTCTCTCTCTCTCTCTCTCTCTCTTACACTCAAATTATAGTTTGGAGTGACAGAATTAGGTTAACCAGATTTTGCGATTAACATTTTGGCGTTAGAAGAAAGGCCCCAAAATTGTATTCTCTTTGATTTCTTGCTCAACTACAATGGTTAAAGGAAGAACAACCAGGAGTTCTGATGCTGCTATTGACCAGCCTAAAGGTCACATGGAATAGCAGTGAGATATGTTACCAGTTGGAGGTGCGGTCCTTCCTGTGGCAAGCACTTCCACCACCTCCACTACAGAAGTTGCTACTGTCATGACTCCATTAACCCCTCACTAGCCTACTGCTTTTGTTCTTAAGACTAACGGAGTGCAAGTGTGTCACCAGCATCAGGAGACGCTTGAAAACACGATGAGGGAGCTAGCTAATGTGGTTAGGGTGCTAGCCTAAGCACAAGCCCAAGGCACGCAAAAATAGGTTAGGGCCTCTGCGCAGAGAGAAGCACACCAACAGCTACAAGGAGGAGTTCAAGAGGAAAGGCCAATCAGAGATGAGCTTCAGCGTGCTCATTCAGCTCACTCTTCCAATTTACGATCAAAGTCAAAGGACCACCGAGCTTGCGAAGATGATAATGAAAATGAACAACAACATGAGGGTTCACATCGAGTGGAAAGCTCAAACATGACTAATAAGGGACATATTTTAGATTGATACATGCTAGGTCACGAGCATAGCAGAAGGCCTAGAATCTCATATCGCCACTCCCACGACCAAGGAGGCGAAAGAAGCCATCGATCCACTAGTTGTCAATCTGAGACATAAGAGACGATGGTGGAAGAGCTGCTTCAAAGGGTACAGTAGTTAGAAAAATGCCTTCTAACTTAGGACCGTCAAGACCATTACGAGGAGAAAACACCATTCATTAGAGAGATTGAGGCAGAGCCTCTTCCTGGCAGGTTTAAGATCCCCAACATCCTACAGTACAATAGGGACAATGACCCATATGACCATCTAGACTTGTTCAATATCCAGATGGATCTTCAGACAACTAATCCACTGGTCAAATGCCGCATCTTCCCAGCCACTCTTGGGACATGCCTCAAACATGGCTCAGAAGTCTCCTAGCTTATAGCATTCATAGTTAGGAAGAATGCCAGAGGAGATTCATTAACCAATATAAGGCGCTGAGAAGGCTGCTCGCACCATCCTGCCATCTTGCGATAGTCGTTCAACAAAAAAATGAATCCCTGAAAGACTACATCACCTGATTCAGGTGCGAAGTTAGCAATATGGAGAATCCTTCAAATAAAAGCATCCTGATAACAATCTTAACAGGACTTCGCAAGGACGAGAAACTGTGCGAGAGCATATAAAAGTCTTCAGTGAAGGACTTGAGTGAATTCTACAAGCGAGCTTCTAAGAAAATCAAGTGGGAGGAAACCTTTGGCCCAAAGATGTTCTATCAAAAAGATGAGACAAATAGCTCCAACTAAAATAAAAGGAGGAGCAATGTCAGGAACAAGGAATGTTAGAAGCATGGCTCTGAGAATTAAGCCACAAAGAAGGCCTAAAATGAGCAATCTCAACAACCCCAATGATTGTAAGTTTTTTAAATATTATTCAAATGTTAACAAAAATACCCAAATTTGTCTTCAAGCTGTTTACTAATTTTTGAACAAATTTTTAAGAAGGTCCGAGTTCGGACTAAAAACTTGGTGATCTCATATTGTGCCTTATTCTTCCTGGGGCTTGTGAGACTCGTAACAGGATGCTAGGTCTGAACTAGAAGGGCCCATTTGTCTTCAAGGAAGACTTGGGAAACAGAGCTTAACAAATATGAATGAAGCTGAAGTTTCTTGAGCTTGGAGTAGTAGACATTTGCTCGCCCTTCTAAATCTTGATCATACAGAAAGCGAGCTATTCTACTTGACCAATGTTTGTTAAATCATGATTTGCTAGCTCAGGTATCATGTGCAACCTACCGAGCATTTAACCTGACAAATATACATTGTCTAGCTTGACAAATATATATTGTCATGGTCAACCAGACAAATATACATTGTCATACTTGACAAATATACATTGTCATGGCATGCTAGCTGAAACACATCCGTGCGACCTACCTGGGCACTCAACTCGTGCTAGCTGAGGCGTATCTTTCATGCAACCTACCGGGCACTCGAACTCGTGCTAGCTGAGGTGCATCCATACAACCTACCTAGGCATTCAACTTGTACTAGCTGAGGCACATCCATAGGACCTAGCTGGGCACTCTACTTGTGCTAATTGAGGCATAACATTCATGCGACCTACTTGGGCACTCAACTCGTGTTAGCTAAGGCTCATCCGTGTGACCTACTTAGGCATTCTACTTATTCTAGTTAAGGCGCATCCATATGACCTACCTAGGCACTCTACTCATGCTAGCTGAAGTGCATTCCTATGACCTACCTAGGCACTCAACTCGTGCTAACTGAGGCATAACTTTCATGCGACCTATCTGGGCACTCGAACTCATACCAGTTGAGGCGCATCCATGCGACCTATCTAGGCACTCAACTTGTGCTAGCTGAGGTGCATCCGTTTGACCTACCTGGGCACTCTACTTGTGCTAGCTGAGGTATAACTTTCATGTGACCTACCTGGGTACTCAACCCATGCTGGCTGAAGTGCATCCATGTGACCTACTTGGGCACTCTACTCATGCCATCTAAGGCACATCTGTGTGACCTACCTGGGCACTCTACTTATGCTAGTTGAGGCTTAGCTTTTATGCGACCTACTTGCTTACTTAACTTGTGCTAGTTGAGGCACAGCTTTCATGTGACCTACCTAGGCACTTGACTTATGCTAGTTAAAGTGCATCTGTGTGACCTACCTGGACACTCGACTCGTGCTAGTTGAGGCATAACTTTCATGCAACCTACATAAGCACTCAATTCATTGTTAGCTGAAGCGTGACCTACCTGGATAATTCATTGTTAGCTGAGGCATGACCTACTGGACATTCATCTTGATGAAAAACTATGAAGTCATGGTTTGCTAGCTGAGGTCTATCAACCTACTAGGAATTCATTTTAACTAATGCTTATTAAGTCATGGTTTGCAGCAACTCATTCATGTCAACCTACATGCTATCATCTACAACCTATTGAACATCCAATATGGCGTACTTAGAAAGCAAGAAAATTATGAAAAATTTATTAAAAAGCTCATTCAACAAGGTGAGTGTATATATGAAGATTCAAAAATATAAATTAAAATAAGCCTACAACTATCATGATCCCAGAGGAAGGTGAACTCTTGGGAGCTAAACCCCCATTGCATTCTGAGAATCCAAGCGGTGTGAAAGAACCAATGTGAAAGAATTGAACTTGCCAGCATCACCATGAGGGAAATAATCCAAAATCTATATAAAACTTCCTAAGAACCTCAGAGAGGAATTGTCCATAGAAACTTCCTATGTAGTAGGATATACACGCCTCAGATCACCACACCTAAGACCTAGTCCATTAAAAACATAAGGGGCTCGAGCAATGAGCCCATCAGGCTAGTAAGCCTTGGGAGACAGGAAAGCAAAGAATAGCAACAATTGTTTAAAGAATAAGTAAGAAACGGAGCACTGGATTTCAAAAGTAATGAGAAAAAAAGGATTTTTTTTTTCACCTTATATAGCTCACTTAGCCTTGTCGTTGGATTTGGAGACTGAATAACTACCTTTAATCTAACGGTCCGGCAAAAGGCAAAGCTTAGTCATCATCATGCTGACAGCAATGGACAAATGCACACATTAAATGTGATAATAATGGCACGAGTTGGTGCAGATAAAACAATGGAACAAAAGTTGAAACAACGGCATAGAAGGTCACAGTTGCTAGCTTTTACCGGTGAACTATAGCTCCTAGTCAATAAATTGCACTAAAAGCTAGGAGTTAATGTTGTGGGTATTTTTGAAATTACACAAATGAGCTGGTAAAAAAATCAATGGACAAGCTCAACTGGTAAAGGCCTAGCTTAACCAAGATTGACATAGCAGGAGCAAGGCATCATTTCATCAAATGTGAACTCAGGTCGTTGGCCAACAAGGGTCAAAGTAGTAACTTCAGGTCGTTAAGGACGAGGTAACCCATAACTCGAAGCATGCCCTCCTAGCTATCAATTTAGAGAAGACCATTCAATTGCTTATTTAATAGGAATCCATTATTAATCATTGTAACCAATTTATGATTCATTTTCATTATGGAATACATTGTAATACCCCTGCTACTATAAAAAAGAGGTTAAAATTATTGTAAAGGGACAAACAATAACACATTGTTACTCTGCCAAAATATGCAAAAAAAAATAACATAATCGTGGACGTGAGCATTGCACTCGACTAAACCATGTTAAAAATCTCCTGGTATCTCCCTGATCTCTCTCTCTCTCTCTCTCTCTCTCTCTCTCTCTCTCTCTCTCGCTCTGTTACACTCATGTCTCCCTGATCTCTCTCTCTCTCTCTCTCTCTCTCTCTGCTACACTCGTGTCTCCCTATTCTCTCTCTCTCTCTCTCTCTCTCTCTCTCTCTCTCTCTCTCTCTCTCTCTCTCTCTCTCTCTCTCTCTCCCCTTCCTTCTTCCCTCTTTCCTGTTTGTGTCGCTCTCCCTGCTGTTATTATTTTTTGCTTCAA
>JANHAO010006544.1:0-21227 GCA_026873985.1 Saraca asoca
CGACATATAGGTTTTTAGCTGCTACAGCATCAGGTAAGACGTCATGTTGTCTCAAGCGAGGGCTTCATAGGTTTGGAGTAGTCGCAAGCGTCGCTGAGAGACGGGTGCGGGTTTAACAGTCGTGGGGTTAATCCTTGAACTCATCGCCTGTCGAGTCGTCGAAGGATGAGTATTCGTGGCTCCTGTCGTCGCTTACGATGCGGCACCATAAGACTTTCTCTCGAGGGTTTCACCTCGCTATCTCCGTGGACTCGTTCTCGCAGGGTCACATTTTTTAGCATATAATAGAGAAAACTAATGAATTCTAATTATGTCTTCAGGCTGCTTGGAAGACGTCCTTATATAGCAATTTTCAGGCCTGGAACATGGCTATATTCCAAGACATGGGTAGCCTGTGTTTCGGGCTGGATGGCTTTTAGAAGGCCACTAGCTGTTGCACCGAACACAACCATGCTTCAAGACATGGCCAGGCTATGTTCGATGCTGGCTTCAGGATTTCTTTCAGCTTCTTTTGCAAAATTGTCTTGAACTCTTCATATCTTCTTCCTTTGGTTCTTCTTGATCCAAATATTCTCCAAAGCTCAACTTTTCATCTCCTTTTAAAGCCTCTTTTGCTAACCTAAAAAGACAAATACAGATTACAGTAGTACCAAAAATAAACTAACTAAACTAAGATAAAAAGTACAGCAAAACTATAAATTAATAACCAATCAAGAAGTGATAATCAACATATTTATAGACATTTTACTCATTTATCAGCTTCAAACTTCTTAGGAGCACTAACCTGCACCTTCTTTACAAATCTTTTATTTGATAGTTCTTCACCGAGCATTCTAATTTAGTTTACCACTCTCATCAACTTGTCAATGTATTCTTTAACAATTTCAAAGTCCTTTATCTTGGGGACCTCAAACTCCCTTATTAAATTTAACACTTACATTGCTCAGTCCTTTTATTTTCCTAGAACTCTTCCTTCAAGATGTCCCATGCCTTTTTTGGAGACTCACAATTCATGACCCTTTTATAAATTTCATCTTGAACACAAGACTAAATGGCAAATAAAGCTTTATATTTCTTTGCATTTTCTTCACTATGATATTTGATTTAAGCTACAATAGGATATGTTGGTAGAGGGTTTGGTTCCCTACCAATTTCTACCACCTCCCAAGGATCATAAACTCTTAGGTAGGTCTTCATTTTTCTAACCCAAATCGCATTATTCTTGCCTGTGAATCCAGGAGGTGCAGATGTAGAATAATTGCTAGAAGCATTGAATAAACACTCTGTTTTTAAGGTTTTTAATGGAGGGGAAGCCTCGTTGGTTTTCTCTCAAACTCATAGCTCTTTTAAAGTCAGTTGTGCTCTTGGTACCATGTCATGAAATAAAAAATGAAGGCAAAAACATAGAGAAGTTGTAGTAGAAACGTTTTTTTTTCATTCATTTTCTACCATATATATATACATACATACACAAAAATACTAGTACATGGTAGGCTAAACAATCCATACTTTGTCATATCAAGACATGACAATCTGAGCAACTTTTCTATCTAATACATCAACAATGACAAACCCTTTTTTGTCATGTTACAATTTAACTAGTGTAAGAAACTAAACTTAATTAACTCAACAAAACATAGAAGCTGATCTTTAGATATCAAAGGAAAATATCAAAATCTAACATTTCTTGTAAAAGAAAATTGCAAAAGATACATGCTTGTGTATAAATAGAATTACTTGTGGTGACTATCATGCTAATGAGATAAGTTCGCAATTTATTATCCATTTATAAAGTCATGGGAATGAAATGAGACCAGATGCCTTATTTGCAGGGAAGGGATTAAAAGAGTAAGAGAAGGAACACAAAATTCATTATCACTTTTTTAGCAAAAAGATTGTCAAATATTTAAAATTTCATATATTAGTACCTCTTTTTTCTTGTTAAAAAAAGGATTTAAATTCCAAAGTTTATTATAAAATTTTGGAGGAATCCATTTGGCTTCATCATTTTTAGCTTTCATGTGATAAAATAGTTGTCCATGTTTGGAGAATCTAAACTCTGAGGCTAAAATCAAACAATAGTAGTAGGTATATGTAAGTAGGACCACCAGCATTTGACTTTGAGAATATAGATTTGATAATTACCTTCTAGAGGCTTATACTAACCAATTTATTTTCAACTTGATCCACTATAATATCAATTGAATAGTATTTTGCAATAAACTTTTTATTCTATTAGAAAAGAACAAAAACGCTACTATGATTTGATTATGACACAATCCAAAATAAGTCATTCGACCATGACCATTCAACTGGACCAAGAACCAGTCTAATAGACTTAAGCCCAAAAATACTAGCCTATAAACCACTCTTCTATATAAACCAAGGTTTGCACTCTTGACAAGGGACTTTTCATTCTCATTCTTTTTTTTTTTAACCTTTGGACAAAGTCACTAACTTGACTATCGGAGTACTCTCTTACAGGTATTGAGGATCAAGATTTGTCATTAGCATCATCTATAGCTTTCCCAGCCACCATCGTCTGGTTGATTCTACTCTCATTTGAGTTGGATCAAAGATTTTGTAGAGTTTGCTCCTTGCGGGTGAACAAAGGAAGAATACTCCACTAAGTTTGGCTAAAAAGAGCCCTTACATAGGGATCAAAATAATTTTCCCCAATTTCTTCACTTAGCTGGAGAGGAATATCTCAAATTCTTGAAAATTTTGTTTACATTCTCATGATAATTGGATCGAGCAATCAATATGCAATAAGGTTTCATAATTTTAAGATTTGCTTAGGACTCCCAGCATCATCTCATGGATCATGTCTCTTTAGGATCAAGCAATCATCAAAATCAATAGGTCTAACAATATTTAAGCTCCGATGGAGGATCGCACTTGGAAATAACATTGATGGTCAATCCGAGGAAGATATCCAACAACTCGTCAGGTCAGCTAAACTAAGGCTGAATGAAGCAATATTGCAACCAAAGTTGAAGGCATCTCATAAGATCATGAGGCAAATCTGATTAGTATTAGTCATCGCATAAATTGAAGACAAATACCCATAGTCAGTTGAAAGCAAGCAAGGGCTGAAGCAATCAAAGTGGTATTTCATTTTCTCCATAGCACTTTTAAAGGTATGGCTTCTTGAACTCCCAAATTTAAATACACAATGTGCAAATCTCAATTAAATTCATTACTATAGTGACACAAACACTAGATTCTGTGATATGACTTTGTTATGCATCATGCATGTTCTAAGCTATATGCAAGAAATGGTTAGCCTGAGTTACACATAGGATGCTTGATAAAATGCCTAACTGAGGTGTCTAGCATATTACAAGTTAATGGCACAACACATAGCAAGCTTCTGTTGTGGCACTCACTAGCTTGGTCAGACACAACTTAAGATCAGCATGATAATAGTCAACCTATCCATTACAAGTGTCTCACTTAAGGTAAATATCTCTTATTGTGCTTATGAAATAGCACTTTGGAATCAGCCAATAGTTTGCTGATAGGTGACAATGTCAACACAAATAACAATTTTATAAATCTAATATGAAGAACCTTCAAACTTCATAGGAAAGTTTAAGTATTAATAGCTAGCAGTGGTCAATCATGAAAGAGACCACATATATAGACATATAGGATTATGGGAATTCTAGATGAACTTGTAGCATTAGCATTCACAACTACTAGAAATTGCATAGATGCTTCACATAAATGCTAAATGCCTAATTGCTTGAGTTACTTAAATTTCTTTACAAGTTTTTGGGTAGTGAAAGGTTGGCATATCACTTACACAATGTGCTTCATCGAGTGGGGAAGTAAGACGCTCCTTAGGCTTCTACAATATTATTTTTTATAAAATTAGATAGGCATGCTACTATAAATAAGTGTGATGGCTACCAAATATTCTTTATGCGTCAATGTGTGCTTGAACATGCTTAAGAATTACCTCAATAATAGTTCATCTTACTACTCTTGAAGATTGTCTTTTAAATAGGACAAAACAAGCATACATAATGACATGACTTAAAGAATTATACTATGCTCATTACTATAATTTATCATTGAAAATTGGTGCAAGAAGGCAATTCATACATTTCTATACTTAGTCATTGTTATTCTCTATGTGCGAGGAAACAAAAATGTGCAAAGTTTGATGTTCATCTTCAAAAATGCCATTCAACTTAAGAGCTTGGAGAACAATAGATTCTTCAACCCACAAGAAAGGCTTGAAACTTCCCAAAACTTCTATATCTAAAAGTATGGCACATAGTATTTCACAAGGGGAGGAGTGACGAGTCCATAACAGCTAACAAAAAGCTAGTACACATGGAAACTGATTAATTGATTGTTGTTCATCTAAAAATAAGGGACTGCCCATAAAAACATACAACAGGTGCCACGCATCACTCCCAGATACACATTAATCTATGTTTCTCATAAGCAATTATTAACTTAAACATTGGAGCATGCTCGACAAATCCATCTTTATCGGGCATAGCTAGCTTTGTTCACTACAGGATCCCTTGGTTATTATCAATCGACCTAAGCAAAAGCAAGCCAAAAAATTGAAAAATTAAGAAATAATAAAAAATTCAGGAATGTAAATTATAAGTCCAATTGGTAAAAGTAAAGGAAGAAAATAGTGAAAAGGTAAAAGATTAAGCCAAGAGCTCAAAGTCAAAGCCTAAACAAATCCCTCAGCATGAAGACAAGCCTAGGCAGATCCCCCAATGCTAACAAATATCCGAGCAATTCCCTCGGTCTAGGCAAATCCCCTGTTACTCAAAGCATGAGCATCTAAGTAGTTCCCTCGGTTCGAGCAGATCCCTTGGTATACTCAAAGCCCAAGTAAATCCCTCGGCATGAAGAAAAATCCAAGCAATCCCCTCTATCTGGACAGATCCCCTGGTGCAAAAAAATCCAAGTAGATCCCATGATCCAGGCAGGTCTCCTAGTATACTCAAAGCCCGAGCAGATTCCTCGACATGAATAAAAATTTGAGCAATTCCCTCGATTTAGGAAAACCCATGCCCGGCGAAGATAAAACCCAAACAATCTCTTAGTCCAGGCAGATCCCCCGATATACTTAAAGCCCAAGCAAATCCCTCGGCACTAATCATAGGCCCGAATGGCTCCCTTAATATCAAATTTAGGTCGAACGACCATAGCATTGAATCTAGCCTAAGCAAATCTCGCAGTATTTCAAAGATTGAGCAGTCCTCTCAGTATGCCAAGATCGAGTAATTGCTCACCATAAGAAAGCCAATGCAGATTCCTCGACACTCCAAAGACCAAACAAACCTACTAACATAGGTGAAATCCAAGTAGTTCCCTCGGTAGCTAGTCAAACTCTCATTACTAAAAATGCTTTAGCGGCTCTTTTGGCATCAAGCTCAGGTCGAACAACCTTGACATTGAATTTGGCCTAAGCGGCTCTTGCAATATCAAGCTCAAAATGAACGACATTGACATTGAATCAGGATAGGGTGGCTCCATTAGTATTAATTTTCGGTCGACCCCTTTGACATTAAGGTAAATCCAAACAACTCCTTGATGCTATACTAAACCTCAAAGAGACAAGAGATCTAAAATTCAGATTTCAACTATAAGCATACAGTTGAACCACTACCAATTCCAAGTATAGGATGATCAATACTCAAATTGTCAAGAACTCTCACGATTCTAGTCGCATGACTAGAATCAATGTCTACAATGAGTAAAGAACAACTGGCTAGAGAAGACAGAGGGTTTCCAAGCAAGCTAATCATCATAACAACTGAGGAGAAAGAGGGCAAATGACATAGCCTAAAATAAGCTGTTCGACCTAAATCGTTCGACTGGGTTAAGAACAAGTCGAACACGCCTAAGCCCAAAAACATCAGCTTATATACCACTCCTCTATATAAACCAAAGTATGTGCTCTTGACAAAGGACCTTTCACTGTCATTCTTTTTTTTTTTTTTTTTTACCTTCGAACAAAGCCACTAGCTTGACCGTTGGAGTGCTCTCCAGAATCCCGACTTTGATCACTTATATTCCTATTTTGCAGGTCTTGAGGATCAAGATTTGTTAGATTACATAAATGATCTTCAACAATAAAAATATGTTCAACTACCAGTATTTCTTTTTCTCTTTTTTTCTTTTTAAATTTAGACAAATGTTAAATTTCTAAATGATTGATGTAATAATTATTTCAAGCTATACCAAAATATTTTTGAGGATTTGTTATAACATGGGGATTTAAACCATTCACTTTCTGGGAGGTGAGTAGAAGAGAGCAAAATGAAAAAAAAGGACTTTGAATCCCATAAGAAAATTCATTCTCTTTGAACCTCAACTTCTTTTCCAAACGCTACTCAAAATCATGCATTCACCACCTCCATGCTAGCAGCTGATTTCCCTGCAAAGCCTCCTATAAAACCCATAGAGCACCCCTCACACAATCACAACAACAAACGATGGCTCAATACCCCAGGCAAGCCCTCTGCTTCTTACTCGCTCTAGCAGCCGTCCACTGCAGCAATGCAGTGGACTTCGAGGTCATTAACAACGCCGGGGCCAGTCCTGGCAGTGTGCGTTTTGACAAAGAAGTAGGCGCAGATTATGCCAAGGAGACGATTAGCTCAGCCACAGACTTCATACGGAAGCTCTTTCAACAGGACAACAATGCTGACAGAAAAGATATTGAAAAAATCACCTTGATAGTAGAAAACATTGATGGGGTTTCTATCGCTAGCAATAACATTATTCATTTCAGTGCGAATTACATTGCCAATTACGCTGGAGATAATGTCAAAAATGAAATAACTGGAGTGATTTACCATGAACTGACACATATTTTGCAGTGGGATGCCAACGGCCAGGCTCCTTCAGGACTCATCGAAGGCATTGCTGATTACGTGAGGCAGAAGGGCGGTTTTGCAGCAGATCACTGGATTCCTAAGGGGAGAGGGGATCACTGGGACGAAGGATACGGTGTTACTGCACAATTTTTGGATTACTGTGAGAGTATCAAAGATGGATTTGTGGCTGATTTGAACAAGAAATTGAAGACTGGCTATAATGAGAGTTACTTCAGTGAGCTGCTTGGGAAGCCGATTAATTCGCTCTGGTCTGATTATAAGTTGAAGTATAGGATGTAGGGACTGAATTGTCTGTAAGGACAAGAAAAATATACCTGTCATAAACTAAGTTATCTAAATAAATGTCCCAGTAGATTGATTGAAAGTTCTAACGGAATATATCTTGGCTTAATAGCTACAGATCTGAACTTTACTGTGCAGATGATTTTTGAGTATTGAAAAATCTGGCTTAGGCATCCAATTGTAGAATATTTGCTTGTCTTAAAGAGAAGGTATCTTTCTTTAATCTTTATCACACACAATGTTTTAGGATTCAAGAGCTAGCATAAGCAATCACATGCACGGCCATCCATTTACTGAAGAAGTATTCGCTTATGAGTTTAAGAATGTAGGCCACCATGGACCAGACAATTACGCACACCAGGTTGTAACAAATGGATATTATGCTTTTTTCTGTTGTCTTTGACATGCTTTGATGTCTTAAATGCGAATTAGATTTTCCCGTCATTTACATGGTGTAATATCAATTAGGTTCTATCCCCACAAGTACAGCCCTTAATGATGTTTAGTAGAGTTCTAATAAAACCATTTTTACATCTCCTAACAGTTTAAGTTTTTTTTCAGACAACTAACACTTTATATGATATTAAAACCTCTTTGAAAAGTCAATGATTCAATTTCTGCTGTCCGTACTCTGCCAATTAATTTTAGCACAAAATAGGATGGACCTGTGCTATGTTCGTGCTTCAAACCCAAAGCTCTATCATACCCCTGGGTATACAAATTTTACCACAAGGTGAGGAAAACAATAATGAGACATGGACTAACGAAACTGTAATGAAAGAACAGAAGAAGTATTATTAAGTAACAACACCATGGAAAGAAACAGCAACAAATTTATTCTAACATTCATAACGTTGACATTCGTACAGTAATGTCCTCAGCCAAGATATTTTGGAGATTATATTGGAACACACAATGCATGATACCAGTACAGATCGGACACAACCTTGTCACAACTAGAATTGCCGAATTGCTGAAATGATTTCAGCAATTCCTTCAAACTTTCTTCGCTCCTTGAGAAGCACCTTAGCTAAATCAAGCGCTCGGCGTTCACAAGTAGCTCGTTTACTAGCATCGGTAATGGATTCAAAATCCTCCACATGTGCCACACCAACAATTCTCCTGTGAATTTAATAAAATGAAATATGTTAACCCGGTTGTCTATAAGAAGGATTTTCATGAACTTTTATAAAGTAGGGCGACAAAATAGGTACATCTGAAATGTAACATTATAGCTAAACTAAGAACTGAAAGCTATTCTAGAGCTCCCCGTGATGAACACATGGGAAAAGAACAAGGGTTACTTGATGACTATAGCAATTAATCAGAGAGCTATAAATAAAAGGCGCATCACATCTGGAAATACCGAATTACAGTAAAATTAGCAAGTTATGGCTTATAAAATCATTTGGTTTGTTGATCAAATCAAAACCCATTGCCTGGAGATTGGAAATTTAAAATCCATTGCATATTGCTAAATAACTATATTATTGGGCAGGCTAAATTTGACATAACACTCAGAAACCAAAAAATAAAATAAAAATAAAAACATACAACACAATGGCAAAATAAGAATTTGTGATCTTCAGCCTCACCTTATCATTTTAGCAGCGCCAAATCCAAGAGTGTCATGAAACAAGTCTGTCATGTATCTTTTCTGTACGAGAAGTTGAACCTCAGGACTGTTATAAATTGCAGGAAGATATGCCTCACCAGAACCATTTTTGTGCTCATCCCAAAGTGCAATAAATTTATAGTGGAAAAGATTCCAGGTGTCTTCAATTGTCTTAAGAATCCACTCCTTATATGCCTGCACAGAATACTGTGTTTTAGACAAGGCCTATCACATTTCTTTTAGTCCATACCCTCACGATTTAAACTATGTGTATGTCATTCATCCTGTAATGAAATTGCTATAACTTGCCTAAATATAACAAAATAAGCACCCAAAGTATAGCAGACACCAGAGTAAGTTTTAACCAAGTCTTCTTTTATTAACATTCTGAACCTTGGCCTAAGTAAGTTCTTAGTTCTCTAAGACCATTCAGATTTCGCATGACACTTTGTCACACTTCAATTTATATGCCTAATGTTCCTTCAATTGATTACAATACTGGAGATGCATAGGATAACAGAGCACCAGTTATAGACAATACACACAGAAAAAATAAAAGGCACATTCCAAGGTATTTCAAAACTATAACTAAGGAAGACAACAACACATGAAATTTAACAGGTGATGCAAAATGCCTTGAGAGATCAAAATTTGGACCTACCTTTCGATCATTCACTTCGTTGGCATGTCCATCTTGAGCAAAGAAAGCCAAAATCAAGTTTCCCAAAAACGCTCCAATGTCAAAACCCATTGGTCCATAAAATGCAAATTCTGGATCAATAACTTGAGTTGAGTCACGAGTAACCATGACAGAGCCAGTGTGTAGATCTCCGTGTATCAGTGCCTGGGCTCTCTCACAGAACCTGCAGGAATAAAAATTATCATGAGAAAAAACAAAAGCAACAGAACTGCTGGAAATCATGGAAAGAATTTCACTAGTCATAATACTTAGATTTCAGCTCAGCAACTTCAAGCTTCAATAGATTGTCTTCCCGGACAGCCTCAGCATCACGATCAAGATATGGGGTGGTCCAACGGTTATATTGAGAAACTTTATAAGGGTCAGAGAAAACAACCTGCTCAGTAAGCCGACACAACTCCACATTCCCACAAAATTCAGCAACTGCATGAAGCCATTATACATCTAGCTTATGGACAAAAAGACTTACAAAACCAACTGTAAAAAAATATCAATAACTAGTGTATAAACCTATTAAGTTCTTATAAATTAATAATCACATAAGAGATTACAAATAAACATTCTTCCCATTATAGAAGTAACCTAAATAACCACTCTCATTTGTATCATCTTCTAGGCAAAGTATACAATGGGAAAAAGTAAAACAGTGTTGGAGTTAAACAAGCATTGTGCGTTCTAATTGCAAGAAAAGTATCCAACATTTCATGACAGTTCTTGTCGCAGTACATAAACCATAACCGTCCCTATGACATGTATTAAAGGCATAATAATCAAGTTAAACAGTGCTAGAGATGAACAAGCATTATGCATTCTAATGGCAACATCAATACATGCCCTGCTTTTCAAACCCAACATATTGACTTACACTTGAATCGATTTAGCATGTGGAGCAATATTCAAGTAAAAATGGCAAAGGGTGAGCGCATACCATCCCGTTTGTGCTCAGTAGTAGTACGGAAAAGGAGAGAGGTAAAAAATAGTGTCTTTGCCATGTAATCGGCCATATGTTCTGCCAGAAATGGGTATTCGGTTCCAGCAATCAACCCTTTCCTCAGGATTATATGTGGGGGCTCTAAGTAACGCATGGCAATCAAGGACATAGTTCGGTCAAAATGATAAACTTCTGGGACATGCTCAGGGCTTAAGCGACCATGTTCTTTGAGAGCCAATGCCTCAAAATATGCTCTCTCCTTCGTCATTGGCCATGATTCACCTATGCAACGAATGTACGGAAGAGCCTACAAATCATGCAATCATTTCAACAAACACTTAACAAAGGCAATGCAAATTTTGAACATTTTAAAGAATTTGTGCACCTTAATTCAAAAAAAAAAATGGAAATTATCGTCAACTACAATCTTAGCTAACAAAATTGTTCGAAGAAAGGCTGATACTGAGTAAAATTTGTACCTGTTTGATGACAAAAGAACCGGCTCCGTTGACAACAATATAGACAAAGTTGAGGTTGCCATCCCCCACTTCTTTGACGGTTAAGTCATCGAACTTATTTCCAAGTTTCGAGGACAAGGAAGGAAACACCTTTATGTATTCAATCAGCGACTTCTCATCCAGATGTCGGAACTCCGAGAAGGCCATTTTCGGAACCGACGAGGAAGGTGGGCGGTGCCTGCAGCGATGAGCTGAAGTGGTGGTGGTATTTGGTAGTAGGATTAAAAGGAGGGAGAGAAGGCGTGGCGATCAAAAATGGAATCTTTTCAGTACCTTTACAACGAGAGGTGTGAATTGATCTGGAGTGGACTTGAGACGGAAAGGCAGCGAATAGAATTCCGAGAAGAAGAAAAGACAAGGGCGCAATGAATCTAGTCATAAAATTTACCCATCACTAAGAAGTCCCGTAGATGTCCTGTAAAAAAATCTATTTTTTTATCAAGAAATTAAATAATTTTTTAAAATATATTTTTATCATTATTAAATCTTATAAAAAATAATTTTATATTTTTATTTTATTAAAAATATTATAAATAAATAATTTTTCACATTTTATAAAAAATAAAATCTTTTAAAAAATATAATTTTTTTATTTTTTAAATTAATAATCAATCAAATAAATTAATAATTTTTTACTTATAAAAAAAGTACATTTCTTATAAAATTTATAGTTGAATTAAATATTATATAAAAAATTATCTTTAAAAAATTTTATTTTTTATATTAAATAATTTTTAATATTTCTTAAAAAATTTACACAATAATTTATTTTTAAAAAAAATTAATTTTTTATAAAAAATTATTTCCTAAATCAAATTAATTCTCATGTAAAAAGTCAATAACGCGAACTTTGGAATAAGGTATCAAGTGCCACAAAGGGAAAGGAGGAATCCTGTTCGCCCGAGGGAAAATTCTGTCCATGGGCAATAAATTAATAACAGGTTATAATTATTTGATCCCTTGTTATCATTTTACTAAATTTTTATATTTTAAATTGTTATATTTTTTTCTTATTTTAATTAAATACTTTTTTATCATTTTTATTAAATTAATATGATTAGTGATAGACAACATTATATATATAATTTAACAATTATTAATCTAAAATTTATTTTTTATTTTTCTTTGTATTTTAAGTAATAAATAACATAAAAATAATATTTTATTAAATTATTTTATTTTTAGAAGAAAATTTAGAGTCATATGTTTTGTATTTCATAAATAAATTGTAGTCTTAAATTATTAATAAATCATTATTTACATATGAATTTGACTTTTGTAAAATGTAAGATGCACTTTAAAATGTAAGATGGATCATTAAGAGTGGATAATTACATGTTTCAAAATGACTTTTTCAACCACTTATTATTTATTAAATTTTGAACCATTAATTGTTTTATCAATGATTATGATACTCTATTTTATCTTTTAAAATATGTTCATGTGTAATATTACTAACAAAACCTAATTGAAAAAAATATGTCATGAAGCAAAATTAAGAATGGAAAATAAGTATAAAATTTTAATTTTAAACTTTTTAACCTATAAGAATTAAATTAAAAACTTAATTAAACTATAATCAACAATAGATTAATTTAACTTAAATATTATTTTTTAGTTATGCATTTAATTAATAATATTTTATTTTACATCAAAGTAATTTAACCGTTTACATCTCTAAATTTTATTATATACACGCAATTTAAATGAAATTAACCTAATATATTTTATTTTTGAATTAAACTGGCAAAGTCACTTGATGTAATTTACGTAAGATATGCAATATCAATGTAAAAAATGTAAATATGCAACTACTATTTTTTTTATAAATTTTATTAAAATAATAAGTTTTCGTTTAAATATTCTACTTTTATCATTGATCAGTCTTCTCATCCAAGGGGGAAATGTATAAAATTAGAAACAAAGATTAATGTATTTCTATTAAGGTAATCTCTATGAATATAGACGTAGGATCAAGTGATATTAGTATAAGATTTATATGCCAATTAATAATTTTTCTATAATATGATTTTTTTTAATTTAACTGTTAAATTATAAATATACATCATATTCATCTTATATATAAAATTTTAAAAAATTGAAAAGTAATATATATACAATCAAATAGTTGAAACTTTCTTAAACTTTATAAGATGACGATTAATAGACATTGATGTCAACAAAATAGTATAGTTATACTGTTGACGTCTAAAATTGGTTAACTTAAGTCCAGTATCCTAAACTACAAGTTGTGGAAGCAAATTTGTAAGGAAGGGAGAGAAAGAGAGAAAGAACAGGGGACACCAAGAGCTTTTTAACGTGGTTCAGCTAAATGCAAGACCTACGTCCATGATTATATTATTTCGTTGTATTTTGTTGAGTTTTAGTACTTTGCTTGTATTATCTCGTGTGTCCTTTTACAATGATTTCAACCCCTTTTTATAGTAGTTAAGGTGTTACAATATATTCTATAACAAAAATGAATCATAAATTGGTTACAACGGTTAATAACGAATTCCTATTAAATAAGCAATTGAACAACTTTCTTTGAATTGATGGCTAGGAGGGCATGCTTTGAGCTGCAGGCTAGACCTCATCCTTAAAGACCTGAGATTACTACTTTGACCCTTGTTGGCCAGTGACTTGAGTTCGTATTTGGTGACCTAATGCCTTGATCATACAACCTCAGTCCTGCTTGAGCTGGGCCTTTATCAATTGGGCTTATCCACTGAACTTTTACCAACCCATTTGTATAGTTCCAAAAATACCTACAACATTAGCCCCTCAGTTCTCAGTGTAAGCTACGAAATAGGAGCTGTAGTTCATTGGTAAAAGTTGGCAACTACGACCTTCCATGTTGTTGTTTAAACTTTTATCCCATTGTTTCATCTGCGCCAACCCATACTATCATTACTGCATTGATTGTGCACATTTTCCCATAACCATCAGCGTGGCGATGACTGAGCCCTGTTATTTGCTAGACCCTTAGATCGAGGGCAGTTGATTAGTCTCCAGATATAATGGTGAGGTCGATTAAGTTTTATAAGATGAGAAAAACCCTCTTTTCCCTTTCATTTTTGAAAACCAGCACTTCTATTTCTCACTTGCTTTTCAAGCTCTTAAACAGCCACCACGGTTCTTCCCCTTTTCTGCTTCACTCAGTTTGCAATAGTAGTCTCTAGATTCAGGTTGCCAGAGATCAATTATCCTGTCCAGAATTTATCTCACTTCATTTATATACTTCATTTATATAGTAAGTTTTAACACTTCCTTAGTTCTAAGCTTCTACTTTTTACTAATGTCTTGCATCTGTAGATTTCTGATACTTTGTTGCTTAGAAAGTTCAATGCATGTTCATTATTTACTAGGAATTTTTGTATTGATTCTATTCTATGCTTGTTTACGCTTCTTCTATTGTTTGTGGAAACTAGCATGCCATCCGTTTGATAAAATACCTATAGTTTAAGGTCTCAGATTGTAGAGTCTAACTTTCTACTTGTTTCCTAGGTTTACTGATCTGACAGGCTCATTAGTCAAGCCCCCATATTTTGAGTGGTCTGTCTTAGATGTGGTGATGAGGCATGTATAGCTTGCTACATAGGAAATTCCTTATCTAACAAATAGAAGTTTTAGCTTTTAGGTACGGTTTGCTTGAAACAACCTGACTATTCCTCCTTTTGTGGAGATAGCAGCTCATAGACACCGAGGTCACCAGGTAGGGAGTGCTAATGATTCTAACTCTCTATCCCGAAGTGAGGAGTTTATGTGTTCTATAGCTGAAGTGGCCATTGGGAGTGGCAAGGTCACTGAGAGGTTTTCTACTCATCTTGACCCCATTAAAGGTTAGCAGATTGCTGGGAGTGAGAAGTCTCCAGCTAGTATAGTGTTTAATCACCACTCTTTGACCATCAAGTTTGATGAACTTAAGAGCATTGTTAAATCATATTGATTCCCTAAGGGCTGCTGTATCATGACATCTTCCCCTGATGACCACGTAGTTTATTATCCTTTAGGATTTGTTGCTATTAGCATCCACCATCTTGATGCTGGGCTCAGGTTTCTAGTTCATCCCTATATCGTCGATCTGTTGAATAAACTGAATCTTTGCCTTTCCCAGCTTACACTAAATTCTTACTTCCAGCTTACCTCCTTTGCCTTAGGAATAATCCCCCTCCTCCGTTTCTTTGCTATATGTATAGCATTAAGGGCATAAGTCAAAAGGATGGGATTTACTATCTAACAACTCGACAAACTGAGCACAAGAGGATCTTGCCACCAGGTGATGCTAAGGACAAGTCTAACGTGAGGAACTACAAAATCCACTGGTTTTATATTTCTTGCCTATCTTTATGTTATCTTCGCAACCTCGGCTGCATTCTTACTCTTGGTAAGTGAGCTAAGGATGTGCAAGCTTCCATGAATTCATGTTCTTTTTTTTCTACATTCTGTTTCATTTTGCAAACGGGGCTGGCAAGGAGAAACTAATGCTTGGGGCTGAGGAGGTTGAAGTGTTGGGCTACTTCACTGCTATGGACAATCTCAAAAATGACCTCAATTTTGACAAGGATCTCTTGCATTCACATAAGCTTGCTCTGGCTTTAAACATCAAGCTCACCAAAGAGATTGGAGCTTGCCAAATTAGGGAGGTCAGCTCAGCAAACTTTCAAGATTACAAAAACATAGTAAGGCTCATCCTCCGAAGGCCACCAAAACTTCCTTCTGCTCAGTCTGTAGGCTGTTTTGTTGTTGCAACCTCATCAGCTCCTAATGCTACTACAGCCCCTGCTACTACAAGTCAATCTTCTCTAGCCTTGGTGGTAGCATCCTCCCAGGTGTTGGTTCCCACCTCGTATCTTGAGGTGGTCAAGGCAGTCGAGGTTGCATCCCTATCCGAGCCCCTGCCAAAAAGCAAAGAGTAGATAAGGGGAAGAGAGTTGTTGCCACTTTAGAACAGGTGGGACCTGAGGTCACGATCGATTAGCAACCTTTTGATCTTGGCCCAAAGACACGGGAGTATTACAATTTCCTCTGGGAGAATGTGAAGTTGATCCTATGGCCTCACAACAGAACATTGGACTCAAAGGAGTTCTCGGTTGTGGGATTGATGGGCTATCTAGCTCATCATGGCCTGTTGGTAAATAAAGTCCTTTCACCTTGGTTCTTTTGCCTTTTTGTAATCTGACTTGACCATTTGATTTTTCAAAGTGTGTTAGGAGCAATAAAGTTGAGGGACAAGCTCCAAGCTTGGGAGGAGGGGAAGGAAAAACTTGAGGGCGACCTGGCTGCTGCGACTACTGAGACATTGGAGCCTAAAAAATAGAACAAGAAACACCGAGACCACAAAGAAAAAGACAAGGAAGCTCTATTTCGTGAGGTGGAAAATCATGAAGCTATCACATCTAGCCTTACATTAGACCTCAATAAAGTAGTTGATAAGTTGACAAGAGTAAAGAGTGAACTGGATGCGACAGTGCAGCGAGCTGAGGCTACTGAGAAGAAGTATGAGGTGATCAGGGAAGAAGTTGCTTCAAAAAAAGAAGAGGTCACTTGGGTTAAGGCAGAGGCTACTGTGTTGGTTACGAAAATAGAAGAAAATGTGATATTTGAAACCATTGCCTCCTTCTTGTACACTTTGTAGGATCAGCACCTGAAGATGGACTTCTCCCTTTTTGGTGGGGATGCTCATGAGGCCATAAAGGGCTTTGAGGAAGCCACGAAGGCTGCTTCTTCCAATTGGAGTTTCTCTCGCTAAAGGGTGATTTGAAAAGAAAGCAACTTACAGGCCGTGAAGGCCGCTGAAGATCAAGTGATGGATGACTTGCTCACCCTATATGTAGACCTTCCAGCCCACCAGAGTGTAGCTTCTAAAGACTAGAATCCTTAGGCCATGACTGTAGCTAGCTAATTTTCAATGTAATTATAAACTTTCATCTATAATTTTACCTCATTGAAGGAGGTTTTTCTTTAATGAATCTTTATAATATTCCAACTTTATTCTTCTCAGTTTCCATAGTTAAATGCTCAATAGGTCATAGATAATACCATTATTAGCAAACCATGAACGAATGGATATTTGTTAGGGTGAATGCCCAATAGGTCAAAAACGATAACACTTAGGTCAACATAAATGCACCTTAACTAGCAATTGTGTTGCTCAGGTAGGTCGCATGAATGTCCCTCAGCTAGCAAACCATGACAATGTATATTTGTCTGGTGCCTTTTAGGTCGTGCCTCAACTGGTAAACCATGACAACATATATTTGTCAAGTATGATAATGTATATTTGTCAGGTTATATGCCTAGATAGGTCGCACCTTAGCTAGCAATATTTGCCCAGGTAGGTCACCTTAGCTAGCAAACCATGACAATGTATATTTGTCAAGTATGACAATGTATGTTTGTCAAGTTAAGTGTCCTTTAGGTAATGTCTCACTTAGCAAACCATGACAATGTATATTTGTCAAGTTAAGTGCCCAGATAGGTCACACCTCAACTAGCAGTGTTTGCCCAGGTAGGTCGTGCCATAGCTAGCAAACCATGACAATGTATATTTGTCAAGCTTGATAATGTATATTTGTTAGGTTGAGTGCCCTTTAGGTCATGCTTCAACTAGCAAACCATGACAATATATATTTGTCAAGTATGATAATGTATATCTGTCAGGTTAAGTGCTTTTTAGGTCATGTCTTAGCTAGCACGAGAGGAATGCCCAGTAGGTCGCATGGATGCACCTTAACTAGCATGAGTTGACTTTGTTAACCCTGAGAATAGCTCACTTCCTATATAACTCTTTGCTGAAAATTCATTCAGAAATTAATACTGATATAAAAATTTTAGGAAAAACATGGGTACTTTTATTAATTTCTAAGCAATATTATAGGATTAGAATATGGCTCTTATTGTGGGTGACTACTCTTAGTCAAGAGACAGCTAGGGTTGTTGAGGTCAGTGTTCCGCAAGTTGTACCACATAGTCTTTCAAGTGACATTTCTTGATCAGATCCTTAATTGCGTCTTTGAGTGCCTAACAATCCAAAGTATTGTGCCTGATCTTATCGTGATAGGCACAAAACTTGTCTTTGTTTCTATTATATATGGAAATTGGTACAGTCCAAAAGAGCTCACGAGAAGCCCGAGACCAACGAAAGGACCAGCTCAAAGCACGTCTAAAATCATTCTGCCATCAGGCTGTATAGTGTGCGACCTCGTCAAGCTGAGCTCGTACACGAAGAAGCGAGCTCGACCTCCCTATTCCCTGGGTCAGGCAAGCAACCTGGTTAATAAACCATAACCTGCGACCTGAAGGCTTGCTGGACAGAAGACTAAGTCATGTCCTGCCCCAACAGTCGAATAGGGCCTACTTGTATAAGATAGTCTGTAATAGTTGAAAAAGGAGATTTAGTCTGCATATTCTATCTTGTACATTAAATGTTGATGTAATAGATTTACTGCATATGTAATTACCATTGTAACTTCCTTTCCTCTATAAATATGAGGGAAGAGCCTTTTGTAAAGAGAGAGAGAGAGAGAGAACAAAGGAAGAAACTCTACTAAAAGTAGAAAAACTTGAGTGTTGTAACTTTGTATCTGCATTACCTCAATAACACGTTACTGTGGACGTAGGGTCCGGTGATATCCGGATTTGGCCGAATCACGTTAAATCGTGTGCCTCCTTTTCTGCTCTTCCTTTCTTCTTCTGTTCTATTATATTTGAACCAGTTAGAGGTCAGAGATCCTAAAGAATCCCCCTCCAGTTGGCTGGATTTTGGATCATTACTAAAATCCGATGTCAACAATTTTTGAGCCTGTTGGGAATCCTTATGGGATTAGGCTTCCTGAAGTCCTCCTTATCCTTCTCTATTGTAAATATCCTGTCTTAAGTGTTTGATAGGACTCTGTAGCAAGTGTGGCGACCTTGATATTGAGGTCACTCATTCTTGGCCTTTTTTTACAGCCTAACTATCAAAGCCATCCTTTTGACCCTCTTTGCTACTCTCGCCATCACTTCTCCTTTTACTCTAGTTGGAGTTATTCGCCTCGTCCTTTTGGTTGGATTTCTTTAGGCCAAAGGTCTCCTCCTACTTGATTTCCTTATAGCTCGCTCGTAGAATTCACCCAAGTCCCTTACTAGAGACTTGGATATGCTCTTGTAAAATTTTTCATCCTTGTGAAGTCCTGCCAATATCACTATCAGGATGCTTTCATCCAAGGGATTCTCTACATTGCTTACTTCATGCCTGAATCAGGTGATATAGTATTTCAGTGATTCATTTTTCCATTGAAAGACTGTTGCAAAGTGGCAGGATGGTACGAGCTACTTTCCAATGCCTTATATTGGTTGATGAATTTCCTTTGGCATTCTTCCCAACTGTGAATGCTGCGAGCTAGGAGACTCTTAAGCCATGTCTGAGGTATGCCTCCAAAGGTGGCTGGGAAGACGAAGCATTTGATAAGTAGATTGGTCGTCTGAAGATCCATTTGGACATTGAATGCGTCTAGGTGGTCATATAGGTCATTGTCCCTATTGTATTGCGAGATGTTGGGGATCTTAAATCGGCAAGGAAGAGGCTCTGTCTTAATCTCCCTAGTGAATGGTGTCCTCTCCTCGTAATGGTCTCAACAGTCCTAAGTTAGAGGGTGTTTTTCTAACTGCTATACTCTTTAAAGTAGCTCTTCCACCATCAAGTCTTGTACCTCTGATCGATGACTGGTAGATCAATGGCTCCTTTCACCTCCCTAGTCATTAGGGTGGCAATATGAGATTCTAGGCCTTTTTTTGTGCTCATGACCTAGCGTGTATTAGTTTGAAATATGTCTTCTATTGGTCCTATTTGAGCCTTCCACTTGACGCCAACCCTCACATAGGGGTGTTAAACGGGCCTAAGACCCATAGGCCAAGTGGGCCAACCCATGGATCTAGAGCAGGTTGAACATATTAAAATTAAGCCCGTTTAGTTTGGCAGACTGCAGTCCAAGCAGACCAAATCCACATGGACACAGACTAATTCGCAGGCTTGGCTGACTATTCAGTATTCAAACCAAAGAGAAGGGGATTCCCCAAATTAGCTTCGATCATTTGCTGGTAATACATGTCCGTACTATCCTTCCCGTGGTTTGAATCCCATAACCTCGAACTCCCATCACCTTTATTGTCAGATCCACCACTTCTACCACCAAGATTAATCCTTTCACCTCCACCACTAATCCCGCCTCTAACAAAAACACTTACCAACCCATCCTTCTTTGAACTAACCTCAAACTCCTCGTCCAGTTCAGAAAAGGAAAACAAACCATGACCCAGCGATGCTGTGCTCGAATAGGCACTAAACCTTTTCTCTCTCATGCTCTCCTCATCTTTATTCAAAAACACATTAAACAACTGATTGGAAGGCTTCTTCTTATGCAGTGGTACAGAGACATCTTGGAGATCCACCTCCGATAACACCCTCGTCATTTTCTTTGGTGAATCATCAAACGGTGAGAACGAACTCGATGAAGCTGACAATGTAATCGAATGCGCTCTCTGAATCTGATAAACAATTTCAAGTTCTAGAGATGAATCTCTTAAGTGAGGAAGAAATGAATTAAGAATAGGCGTCGATAGGCTTCATAGAATCATGATTCCAAATTAGATTTTGAAAATGCTTCCTAAAAACCCTAAAATCGAATGGCTAAATGTGCTTCGATTAGTTCAGATGTTCTGAATGAATGGCTTAATATGTTGCTTCAATCAGTTCAGATCCCCTTTGCACTTATTCCCTTGCTTTGTTTGGTTTCAAAAGAGTAGATAATGGGCACTTATTTCGAATAGTTCGATCTTTTGCTCAAGAAAGTAAGACAACATCATATTACTCAGCAAAAGTTGATAACACCTTTAAGCTTGGGCTCAGACAAGCAGTGAGTTTTTGTTATTTAATCTATTTGTCTGCTTATGCATATACAACTCCCCACTCCCACAATTAGACAAAGAATCACCTTAAGAAAGTGAGATTGTATGTTTTAATTTCACAGGAGGTGGTTGGCTTTTTCTCTGGTGGAGTTTATACGGCATCCACTCTAACTATTATCCTTATGGTTATCTATGGAGCTTTCCTAGTAATAATAGGTTCCATGACTGTTGGTTCTCTGACAGCATTCATCCTATATAGCCTTACAGGTACTCAATTTTTTTACCTTGCCAGCAACTTCAACAGATAACCAAAAAACTGAAAACTCTCTGATATTCCTTTTTGCTCAAATATGTCATATTCAAGAAACTATCAGAATTTTTAGGGATAAGTTGTTTCAATTCAAAGTGATGA
>JANHAO010006545.1:0-21227 GCA_026873985.1 Saraca asoca
GTATTTCATATAATGCATCCAATTGACATAAAATCATATATACACACTAACACAGCTGAGATAAGTCATTTTTGGACCTTAAAATTCTAAGTGAGAGGACAAATAAATGTGTTAAATATTTTGTTATCAGCCATATGTCTAAGAAACTTGATACTAGTTTCCCAAAATTCACATTTGGAGAATTTCAGATAAAGCTTATGCTCACATAGAGTTTGTAACACTATTTACAGATGTTGACTATGCTCTTCCTTGCTTTTAAAGTAGACCATGATATCATCAATTAACACAATTACAAACTAATCCAAGAATGGTTTGAAAACCTACTTCATCAAATTCGCGAAAGTAGCTGGACCATTTGTCAGTCCAAATGACATTACAAGAAATTCATAGTGTTCATATCACATATGAAAGGCAATTTTGGGTGCATCTTATTTATGAATCCTTAACAGATGATATCCTAATCTCAAATCAATTTTTGAGAAATATTTTGCTCCTTACAATTGGTCAAATAAATCATCAATATAAGGGAAGAGATACTTATTCTTAATGGTCACCTTATTCAATTGACAGTAATCGATACACAACTATAATGATCCATCTTTCTTCTTCAGAAAATGTACGGGTTCTCCCCAAGGTAAAACACTTGGATAGATGAAACCTCTATTAATTAATTCTTGCAGCTAAATTTTCAATTCATTTAATTCCGTTGGTGTCATTCAATAAGGAGGAATGGAGATAGGCTCAATGTTAGGTATCAAATCAATAGTGAATTCAATCTCCCTAATCTGAGGGTAATCCAGGTAATTCATTAGGAAACATGTTAAGGAATTCTTATATTATCATAACTTCATTTGGATTTAGAACAACCCAGTTTAAATCTTGTACCATAGCTAAATAAGTCATGCACCCCTTGTTTAAACATTTCCAAGCTCACACACTTAAAATTGGTCCAACTATCTCAACTATTGTTTCCCCTTGAAAAACTATAGAGGAAGATTCATCTACGTGAAATGTAACTTTCTTATCAAAATAATTCATGCATAATGTGTTAAGAAAGCCAATCCATTCCTAGAATCATATCGCAATTGATCACATCTAGATTTTTGGTTGCCTACTTATGTCTTATTGTCATGGTGCAATTTCTAACTAAATGATCAGCTAGAAAAGTACTGCTGACGAGAGTCATTACTACCAACAGGGTCTCCATTAGTTCACTAAATTCATTTAATAAAATAGCAAATTTCTTCGCAATAAAGGAATGAGTAGCACTAGCGTTAAACAATATCCAAGCTTGTAAATCATGTATTTTCACAACACATGAGACTACCAGGTTTGATGCTTAGGCTTCCTGTCTGGTGAGATTATAAACTTATGTCATGGCTTCATTAGGGTTTTTTCCACAATTACCTTGCCTATCATTTCATCCTAATGCTATTGATGCTCTTACTGAGGCTACAGATGGTGTTACTGATTGATTCTTGGGTTTTGCTTAATAATTTGTACTATGCCCCGAGGCACTCACATTCATAGGATATTCTTTCACCCCATGTCTGAGCTAACCACATTAGAGACACCTAATCAAATCCTTCCTACAGGTTCCATAATGACTTGTATTACAAATTTTATATTGTGACACATTAACATTAAAATTTCCTTGGCTTTAGGGTACACTCCTTCCATGGAATGGCACCAAAATAGCCGAAACAGATTGATCTTCCATATTCCTTCTTATAGCTGAATTTTATGGTAAGGATGATTTGAAAAATTTTTCTCTCCACCCATTTGGTGGTGCTCCACATTCTAGAGTTGGTCTCCCACTCTATGTAGTATTGGTTCCCTCAGTTTGGACTCTCTTTTCACTACTAGAAGACATTTCTCTCTCATAACACTCTTTAGACCTCAACTTCACCCATAATGCCTAGTTCATAGCTTGCTGATATGTTGTATTTGGATTGACTTTAACATGGTCAAAATAATAATCATAAAGCCCTTGTACAAACCTTTCCATCTTCATGCCTTCATTAGGAACCAAATGAGTTGCATATCGAGAAAGTTGAGTGAATTAAGCATCATATTCACTTACAGATATATTCTCTTGCCTCAAATTTTCAAATCTCCAGGCATTTACTTGTTGGACAATAGGAGAAAGGAATCTATCAATAAAAGCTTCTTGGAACCTTAACTAGATTAATGGTTCTGCATCAACAGCTTGCCCTTCAATGGTCCCTGCATACTTGTAATGTACCAAATCATCCAACTAGTACCCTACCTAATCTATCAGTAAGGGTTCAGGGTACTGCAGCATCCTACCATACTTTTCAATTTGATCCAGAAATTGGTATAGGTTTATAGAAGAATCTATTCCCATATATCGATGAGGCTTTAATTTTAGGAATTCATGCACAACTCTCAACCTACTTTCTTGCTCATTTCTAGTAGGATAAGCTCGGTCTCTATCATTTCACTTGTTTCTTTCAGACTTTCTATTCTACTATCAATTTTGATTTTACATTAATACATGTATCAAGTGATCCATTGCCTGTTAGACTATGTTTTCTACCCACTGGTGAACTTTTGGGTTTTTACATAGTGGAGATTATTTTATCCAATGGATGATCCTCCTTGATTAGACTCATGTTCTTGGCCTTCTTATCTTCTAGTTCTCACCATTATCTACATTATAAAATTAGTCAGATTCTTAAGATACACAATAGTTTTCACTCGACCCCACTGATATAAACACATATTTCACTATGTTAACAAGAATGGTATCAGCAATATGGGCTCCAGGGTACACACGTACTACTGGAATTATTCCTATTAACATTTAATGAAACCACCACCATTATGTGACTCTAAATGACTTTACATGTGGGCTTATATTCACAGGTTTAACCTAAACCATTGCTTTGATACGAACAATGGCATGACCCAGAAACCTTGATCATAACCGATGCAAATATGTTTCCCTATTTGAATATTCACCAGCTTTTATCATTTATTCTTGTTACAGTCATCTTAGTATTTCCTTAGCGATAATTATCTGAATCTCATTGACAAACTAGAATATAACAAACTTAAGAAAGACAGGGATGCTCATAGAATACATATACATATATTATATAATTTACGCTGACATTGCCCAATAGGCCAATACTAGTATTGCCAAATTGTATTAAAGTTTATAAATAATTGCAAACATAACTTCTATCTTTTCTAAATGCTAGGAACCATTTCCAAAACTACCCTATGTACTTCTCAAATAGGCCATTCAAAAGAAGTAAGAATAATCTATATCTTACCATAACATCAAAAGCATAAGTTGAAATAACTAAGCCCTGTGGCTCTTTTATTTACAAATTTTTCAAAAATGGTAAGCAAAATTGTTTTCATCTAAATGGTAGACCTTTATGGGTCAAACCATCCTAGAACCATCATTATGGTTCTAGTAGAATGATCTCAACATTATGAAGAACTTCGTATCCTGCCAAATTCAGGATGATGGTATAATATATGTTTAGTTGATAATATCCTAAAGGGCCTGTGACTATGGTGGTGAAAGTGCCAGTGGTAATTTCCATCAGGTTGTTATCCATTCTTACTTTTCAGGGGTAGGGTTGGCGACTATGTCTTGAGAATCGAAAAAAAAATAATTCACAAAAGAATAAGTATGAGACTCAGTGAATAAAATGTTCCAAGCTTATGAATTCATTATACAACAAAAAGTACTTATGTACCTTAACTGAATAACCATTTCTCATGCAAACTTTCATAAGCAAATATTGAATAATAGAAATCCATCTATAAGGATGATTATATCATAATCTTTCTAACGAATTATGCCGAGTTGGGCTTTCATAGCTATAAGTCACCATTTTTTGCTCATTATGCATTCCAGTCTCATGATATCCCATCTTAATAATTCATATGGCAATATGAACAAGTCAAACACTGCATAACAATAAATTATAAATCTCCTCATTACTATGATCTAGCCTTATCCTGCACAAACCTAGCCTTGTCCCTTTAATCCAACCTTATCCCACTCATCATTTCAGAATGCACGGATGTAGGATCTAGTTCATTATTCCCCTTCATAATCCATCATTCATTTTTCAAGTCTTATAAGAGCTTTCAAATAGTCAAGGATATCAATCCCATAATAGATACATTATTAAGATCGCATTAACACATTCCATCATTATTTATGATATTATGCTCCATTTCGGATCTTATGAAAAGTAACAAACATTAAGCAATATGATTTCCACAACAACTGTATCACATTATTCTAAATTTGGCCATAATCCTAGTCATAAGAGTTACGTTATGTTACAAATGCACCACACATTCTTTATTTCATCATATGGCTATTATAATTAATTTCATATTAATAATTTATATAACCAATTGTTAAATTTGATAATTTTGGATTATAATTACTTATTTAAGATTTCTTAATTTTATATTCAATTTATTAAGGTTTATATAAGATTAAACTAAGGGAATGAGAAATATTTTAGAAAAAGATGAAGTTAGGCTGAAAAATGTGGTAATTTCTATATATGTGATTAAATCATGAGTAGGGTCATTGTAGACATTTGAGTAAAATCGTGATCAAAATTGAGGGTTTCAAGTGTGAAAGACTTGATTTGACTTGAAGAAAATCAATTAACTATGTGAGTTTACTTGCTAAAATGTGCAATCATTTAGGAAGTCCAATTACAAATGCGATTAGGATTGCATTTAGAATCAAAAAACAAAGTAGGAAAGATCAGTTCAAATAGCACAAGCCTAGTTCAAATTTCGATTTGAATTGTTAGAGTAAAACTACCAGGTTTCTACGAGCATAATCATGTGTTTAGCTCCAAAAGTTGCGATTCAACTCACACGAGCAAAAATTGCAAGTAATAGCAAAAAAAAAAAAATAGGGGAAAACAACTGCCAATTTAAAATTACACAGAAGGATCTCAACTTAACAAGTTTATAAAGGTTAAGTATGCATAAAACTCAGCTTTTTTAACAGCAAACTAATCATCTTATCAGTTAATCAATTCAATCTTATATTATGCCTCAATCACAAAAACCCATTCCTATCAACTAGTATCAAATATTTCAGTTGATCACAAGCAAGAAACACATAATAATTTATGAGAATGGTAAAAGTTACTCATAAGTGGGCTAGATATGCCAAATCACTATCGATCTAACCTATATATCTCAACACTTTTCATAAACCAAAGAATAACATGTTAACTTCTTAATTATTTGAATGTTTTTCTTTTAGTAAACAATTAGATATCATTTGAATATGGTTTCATTATATAGACACAGACTAAATATACAAGATTTGAGCTCTAAAACTTCAGAAAATTACTATGGGTTCTTGAAGTAAACACTGACATGAATAATAACTATTAACTTCAAAAATTCATAACTTAAATTATATCCAATGAATTAACATGATTTTGATATAAACATGAAGAGGAAGAAGAGAAGATTTAGCAATAAAAATTCGAGATAATAATAAGAAGAGTTAGTAAGCTTGCTTGGTGAAAGAAAGAGTAAAGGTAGAGAGAGAAAGAGCTAGACTTAAAGAAGAAGATTTTGTATGACTTCTACGGTCTAGAAAACCAAAGAAAAAGAAGAAAAGCTGGCTAAGAGAGGGATAAAATAGGAAAAATAAGTCAACTTCCTAATAATTATAAGTTGACCATCTCCCTTTTTAGTAATTTTCCTATTTTTTTCCGTTTTAAGCGTAAATTTAACGCTCTTATCAATCACCAATAACCATGAAATTTTAATACAAATTAGTTAAATTAAATACCTTTGTAATAGCTCTTTTCATGCTTATCCAAAACTCGTAACCCTAGTTTCGATATTTGTAAATTTTTTTAGAAATTAAATTCAAAAATATGAATTTTGTTCTTTGAACATTCATGACAATCATTTAATCTCCAAAATATTACTAAAATTTTATATAATCTATTTCTACTAAATTTAAGCCTCTAGTGGCTTCTAATCTAGAATTTTGAATTCCTCAAAATATTTAATTTTCCTATTTTGTTATCAAAATTAATTTTAAAAAACTTGGGGTATTTCATAAATTAAATTTTTTTGACAATTAAGGAGCAATAGATTTTAAATATGCTTTAAACCTAAATGATATAAATTAAATAATTGTAAAAGTACATTAGTTCCTTATTTCAAACCGATGTTAAATATGATATTAAATTTAAACATTGGTTGTTTATTAGAGACCAAAGTTACGTTGTAAGTTTTTCTCATATTTATAAAAACACTACCATGTCTATATATATATATATATATCAATTTACCTTTTATTTAATGTCTATTTAACACAATTATTTTTGCATTTTGTAGTAGTGTAATAGTAGACTTTAGTGATGTGAGCCTTATAATTGAACTAATGATTATTGGTCAATTGATTTAGTAGGATTACAACAAGGTTGATCCCTACTTATATCCTAAATAGAGCTATAATTATTCCATTAAAACTTTAAAATAGTTCTCTCTCCCTTTCTTTGGTAAGGTATATCAGGAGTGCACTTGCTATAAAGGATTTGTTTGGACACATTTACATTGAAATATTATATACACATCTTATCTATCAATTTATTATTTTTTCCTACAAATTTAGATGCTTTGCAATGTAATGTACAAATTTGATTATGGACTAATTCTTTCTACTTTAAAAGGGTTCAGCTTTAAAAGTTTTAAACACAGAATTGACTAAAAAGTAAAAAAAATATATATATTTTTAAATGTCTTTTAACACAAAATATTTATTCAAAATGGAATAAAAAACAAAATGATTTTATCTTTAAGAGGTTTCAGTGCAAAATATATATTCCCTCAAAACGGACAAAACGATTATTGACTACAAATATTTATTTGTTAATCATTTGTGCACAAATGTTTAAGATTAAAATTTTTTTACCTTTTTTAGTCCATTTTGAATGAATATTTTATGTTCAAAACTTTGTTTGGCTGTTGGTGTGCCGCTGTGTACGAGTTACATCGGCGAGGATACTTTTACCACAAGGTGAATGTTGTCATTGGCAACTACGCCCCTTTATTTATTTATTTAAAAAAAATCGCATTGTACTGACAAATACTTTTAAACCGACGTCATGTTGGTAATTGTTTTTTCGTTTGCCACAGTTCGCATGGCAAAAAGCCAAGGATTCCCCGGGATTCAATATTCTTTGGGCTTTCCTTTTCGTTTTTGCAGTTTGGAACCTTTAGCATAAGCGAAACAAATTTTTTATTTAAAGAAGGTAATATCATGTAAAATGGCAAAAAGCTGGCCTTTTCTAAGGTCATGGAAATTTGGAAGGTCCTGGATAAATAAAAGAATATTATTAAACAACTTACGATGGATATTGGCTGGCCACCACCTCATGTATAAACTGAATACTGATGGGGATTTCAAAGGAAATCCTGGTAGTTGCAATCATCAGAAATCATGCGGGAGACTGATTGTTGGATGCAGCCGCAGCTTGGGAGCAATAGACTCCTCGGCTTTAAACAGGAATTTACTATCCCCTTGGCTATTGAACTTGATGCTCTCTCCGTTATTACTTCTGTGAAATCTAACACTGTTGCTGAATCTGCTGACGCAGAAGTCTTTGTCGATGACTGCAGAAAAATATTGCAGGAGCTCGGAGGACCAAGACTTAATCATGTATATTGGAAAGGTTAAAGATGTTGCTGACTTTTTGGCTAAGAAAGTTAGTCTGTGCAACAATGACTTTTTATGTTTTTGATCATTTCCTGAAGGGGCTGTCTTGTATTTCCAATTTGACAATTGTGGGTCTTCACTGCCCACTTGTTGCTGGTTAATGAATTACAAAAAATTGCGAGGAAGGATCTAATGAGTGAAGATCAAAGTTGAATTTAATAATAAAGTAATTTTGTTATTTTTTTGGGAAAAAATTAATATAACACTTTTAAGTGATAAGAAATTATACAGTTTCAAAATTGATATAGCATACAATAATGATCCAAAAAAATCAAAATTTGTAAATAGCATAAGCACATTCTCAGGTTCAATAATAAGTAATGGAGTAGTGATTTAATAGTTAAGGACTTAATTAGTCTCTTAGATTTAAACCTCGTTGTAGTTAATATATATAAAAAGGAAATATATACATTTTACACTTTTAAAATTTTAATGAGTAATAAATTTCTCTTTTAAATTTTAAAAATCTATAAATTATACCTTTAAATTTTTAAAAAAACTACTAATTACATCTTAATTTTTAGACAAAAGCAAAAAAGTTTATTCAAATTTTAAGGATCTAATTTTTTGTTTTGTTTTTTTAAGTTTGAAAATGTAGTTTGTAAGTATTTAAATTTTAAAGAAACAATTTGTCACTTGTTAAAACTTTGAAGATATAAACTATAATTTTTTTGAAAAAATTAAAGCAACACATAATTTATGCATTCCAAAAAAAGATAGTTCATAAATTTCATAATTGTAAAAAGGTAAAGAATTGAAGTTAGGGGAAAAAAATAGTTGGGATCAAAGAAAGACTGCATTTACGTTAAAAACCTAGAGTTTACATATTATTTTCTTACACATTACTAGAGCAGAGAGATCCGGGACAAATAATACTAGCACAAACAGAAAAGTAATCTATTATTTATACAGAAGTAGGGGAAGAAAAGAAAAGATGAATGGCTATCTTCTTCTTATTATTATTATTATTATTATTATTATTATTATTATTATTATTATTATTTTGGAAAGGTAACCATTTAATCATCCTTAATATCTTTAGAAGGTCTTGCTTCCAAACCCCCACCAACTCTCTTCTCCACTGAGTAAGGCATATAAGTTCCCAGAATCCGGTCCCAAAAGACAAAGAACGGCTGGGAGAAATTGTACTTGCCACCGTAAAGCTGATGGTGCACATCATGATAAGCTGAATTGTTCTTGAAAAACATGTGGAAAAGGTTTCCAGGCAGCCACATACCACAGTGATCATCCACAGTCTTGATGCAGGTGAAGGAGAAGAAGAAGACGGAGGCTCTCGGGGTCATGCCGGAGATGAGGAACGACAAAGCGCCGCCTACGGTGTCAATAAGAAGCCCTTCAGCTGGGTGGTTGTACATAGCTCCATATGAATATGGCACAACAAGCCTGTGATGTTGAGAATGGATGTGTTTGTATAGAAACTTGTTGTGATGCAGGTACCTGTGCATGAAGTACTGCCAAGTGTCCATAACTAACATAGCAATAACATATTGTCTTGCTAAAATGAGGAAGGAGGTGTTTTGAGTTTTACTATTTTCACCATCACTTCCTGTCACCTGCATGATTAAGATTATTAGATGTCTGGATCCTAAAATGTCACAGCTTAAAAGTTAGCTGGTCAAGTGTTTCAATGAAAAAGTTATTTTATAGAACATTCAGTTAGACACACTCCATAATAAGGACATAAACTATAATTGTTTGAGAGCAAGACAACTGGTAATGAAGAAAAAGATTATTATTATATGTGTAATTTAATTTTTATGAATTATAGAAACTGACATAATGAGTGATGATCGTGGTCTAAAGTGATAAAGGTGGCCCAGATTCTATAGGTTAAATTTTTAAAATTACTTAAGAAATTTTGAAATTCTTTTTCTCCTTATGCTATGGATTGAATATGTTATTGATACAACACAATATAAATATTTACATAACAACTTATGTAAATATACAAGTATTATACATATAAAGTGTAAAGAAAAATTAAGAATTATATGATAATATTTTTAGAATATATTTGAATGTGTTGCAACAGATTAGAATGTATTTATGAAGTATAAAATTTTACATTAAGTCAATATTGAGCAACAGGTGTACATGGCCCATTTTAGCAATATAAAATAAAGCAATGGATTCACTATTCTTTCAATATTATTCAATAAATCAAAGCACATGACAACAAGAAAAGGGGAAAACATAAGAAAAGGAAAGTTGAGTTTTCTCTCCAAAACTTACGGCAAACAAGATGATTGCAACAAGAGCCTGAACTGCTTGTTGAAAGAGAACTCCTTTCACCACAGAACTCTTAGACACCAAATTCTTTTCATCTTCATCTTTCCTTGAGTGTAACCTGTAATTGTCAAATGATTCCAAAAGAACATACACCCCAGAATAAATCCAATACACTAAAATAGGGACAAATGTTCCCAACAGATCATCAGAAACAGAAAAATCCATGCCCAGGAAACAAAATAGTGTAATTAGAACTGAACCACACAAGAGCCAAAGTTTTCATGGAAATTAACAATGTAGCCTAGCCCTTTTATAGCAAATAGAGCACTGGAAATGCATAACAAATTGATTGACTTCCATGATTCCATCGCCTTGCCATTCCTCCAACTCCTATAGTTGACTAATTATTTAGCTGTCACGTAAAAATATGACTCTAAGGTATTATATGAAAGCCGGCCATAACGGAAACTTGAGAGTTTAATTTCTTGTCTGTACATCGCATATTACACTAAAACTTTATAATGTCAAAAAAATAATTGAAATAATAGTAGATACTTTTCCACTTTTCTTTTGTACGTAGTTTTGACTAAGTCCACTATATATATATATATATATATATATATCAATCAAGTAATGTTTTAAAATTTGGATTCAACACTGAATTAGAAAAATTATTAAGCCACATTTAGATTCAATCAACCTAGGGATGGTAACGGATTGGGTTCAAGCGGGTATGACAATATCTATACCAGTATCCTTCAGAAAAAATTATACCTATATCCTATATGTACCCGCTATACAGGTTTATACTCGCGGGTATAGGTATACTTGTAAGTATACCCGTTAAAATTTTAAAAAAAATTCTAATTTTTTTTTCAAAAGTTCTCACAAGTACAGATTTATACCTATGGGTATGAGTATATCCACAGATATATTCGCTAAAATGACATTGTTTTGAGTATTGTTTAAATAAAAAAAAATAAAATTTTTTATTTAAACAGGTAAATGGATATGGGTATAGGTATTTTTTTCAATAGTATTCACGGGTATAGATTTATACCTGCGGGTATTGGTATACTCGTCAAAATGACATCGTTTTGAGTAGTGCTTAAATAAAAAAAATAAAAAAATTTATTTAAACGGGTAAATGGGTATAGGTACGGGTATTTTCTCATACCCGTACTCACCTGCGAATAATTTTTTTCATATCCATACCCGTTTATCATGGGCGGATATCTACAGATAAATGGATAAACGGGTAAAATTGTAACCTCTAGTTCAATCAGTTGAATTAATAATTGAATTAAATAATATTATAAATAAAAAATAACTATATTAAATATAATTATATAAAAATAAATATAACTTGTAAATTTAAATGTGTAAAATATAATTATTAATAAATATAACAAATAAAAATAAGACCCACAAAAAGTAAATAACTAGTAAAATATTATAGTTGTAAAATATTTGTTTGGCCTAACTCTCAAAAACTTATATTGCAATCCAAAAAAATTTTAAAAAGACTAATTTGACAGCAATTAAAAAAAATAGGAAAAATGACTTTTAAGAAGTAGTTTTGATATATTTGTCCAGTTTTGACCAATTTAGTCTAGTTTGATGATGAAACTAGTTTTATAATTAAAATACACCGTTATATAATATAAATATATATATATATATATATATCAACTCCCAATCCAATCAACAAATGTGATAAGATTTTCTAAACATTGGTACTTAGAAAAAAATGGTCGGAGAGTCAAGGATACTACTCTCGCACACTATTTGTTTACTCATTTTGTGGGCCCTAATACAATGATTAAACAAGTCATGTGTTTGAAAATTCTAATGTCTTTGTATTTATATAAAAAATAATAATTTTTATTTAAAATTGTATATATTCCTTAAAATTTTGACACTTAATCCTCTCAAATTTGACATCCTCTTTTTGCCACTAATCATCGGAGAATTATATGTGAAAATGACACAAAACCACTGGTCATACAATAGAAACATTTGTGTGAGGAATAAATATATATTATGTTTTGATTAGAATTTTGATTTGTATAATATACAAATCAATTTTATTTGATATCTTAAAATATAATATTCTATTTTATTTCGTATTGTAGATTTGACTTAAATTAAAAGAGTTTTATTTTAAAGAAAGAGGGTAATTTAAAAAAGAGGGAGAGAAAGAGAGAGTTTGAAAGAAAGATATGTATTTAGTTTGTGTAAGACTGGAATTTTAATAAGATTTGATTATTATTTTTGTTTGCTATATAAATGAGTATGATGAAAGTCTTTTAAGAGGAGAAGTTTGGTGTTTTTGTGTGTGTAGAATGAGAAAGAAATAAAATTAGAGAGAATTGGCTATAGTTTGGATTTGGGTGTGTGAAAGAGAGTTAGAATTTATAATTTTTTACAATTTAATAATGAAGTTTTTTGTTGATTCTCTGGTGGTTTTTTTCACTTGAATTTAGGGATTTTTTCACACAAAATCATATGTTTATTTTCATTACTATTTTTATTTATCACTTTAATTTTCTACAAATTTTAGAAGTGAGATATTTTTTCCCAATAAGTGATATTAGGAGTCTGGTTTGACCCTATGTAGAGCTGTGATCTAAGATGGCAAAAGTTCAAGATATTTTCAGCAACAAGTTTGTGGTAGAGTTATTTGATGGAAAGAGCAATTTCAACTCATGGCATATTATGGTGAAAGATATTTTGGTGCTGTAAGGACTGATTAGAATGCTAAATAGGAAGAAGAAGCTTGAGAATATGATAAATGAAGCTTGGGAAGAGATCAAAATGAACGCAGTTAGTACTATTTAACTAAGTTTGGCACCTGAGGTAAAATATAATTTTTAAGATGAAACTTGTGCTATTAATCTATGAAAGAAACTAGAAAAACTCTATAAGTTAAAATCTCTCCCAAATCAATTGTATTTAAAGAAAGAATTGTACCAATTGAGGATGAATGACATGAGCGACCATATAAATTATTTTAACAAGTTGTTATCTTAGTTGATAGGTATAAGAGTTACAGTAGAGGATGAGGATAAAGCTTTGTTATTATTGTTGTTATTGTCTCTTCCAGACTCTTATCATAGTATGGTGATTGTGTTGCTAGTTGGAAAAGATACAATTAAAATGGAAGATGCAATTTATGCTATATTAGAGAATGAAAAGTTGAGAAAGACTACTATTGGATATGAGAAACTACTTATGTAGCTAATGATGATCATGGTTGAAGTGCACATCGTAGTGCCAGCCCAAATAAAAGAGGGACTTAGAAGTCTAGCTCAAGGCCAAAGAAAGGTTATAGTGAGCACGAGTGTTTTTATTATCACAAGAATTGACACCTTAAATGGATGTGTGAAAAAATAAATAATGATTTAGAGCAGTTTAAGAGAATTAATAAAAAAAAAAAGGAAAATGATGGTAATATTGTTGGTATTGCCGTTGTGCAAGATGATTTCTATAATGAAGATTGTATGAATTTAATAATTGATGAATGTAAGAATGAGTTTAATGATTGTTGGTTGTTTGATTTTGCATGCTCTGGTCATATTTGTGTAAATAAGATGTTTAATACTTATAACGATTGTTAAGTTAGGATTATGAAGATAACTAATGATGATACTATGAATGTAAATAGTATTGGTAATGTGAAACTTAAATTGCATGTTAGTAGTATATAGACCTTGAAGGATGTGAAATATGTGCCGGCACTAAAAAAGAATTTAATTTTTTTTTGGTAAATTAAATGCTTTAGGATGTGGATATTTTGCTAGAAGTGGAGTCTTGAAAATTATTAAAGTTAATTTGATTATTATGAAAGGTAAAAGATTGACGATAATTAGTACAAGTTAATGAGAAATACAATTGTGAGAAATGTAAATGGTGAATCATAGAATGAAGTGAAGAAGGTGGAGCATACAATACTTCCTATAAAGAATGTGACCTTTGCTAAGGTTCTGATAAAATTGATTCTTACTAACTTTCTCAAGTGAAGAGTTGTAGCTTGTGTTAGAGAATTAACTAAATTTTTAAAAGATATAATTTAAATCAAGGTAGAGAATGTAAAGTTTAAATTAAATTAAAATAGTTTTATTTTAAAAGATAGAGGATAATTTTTAAAGAAAAAGAGATAGAGTTTGAAAGGAAAAAAGTTATATGATTAGTTTATGTCAGACTTAAAGTCTAATAAAATTTGATTATTGTTTTTGTTTGTTATATATATAAGCACAATGAGAGTTTTTTAGGTAGAAAAGTTTGGTGTTTTTGTGCGCACATAGTGAAAAAGAAATAAAATTATAATAAGTGAATTGTTAGAAAGAGAATTTAGAGTTTGTAATTTTTTTGCAGTTTAATAGTGAAGTTTTTGTTCCTTTTCCTGTAGTTTTTTTCCCTTGAATTTAGGGGTTTCTCCATGCAAAATCATGTATTTATTTTCATTATTTTTTTATTTGTTTCATTAATTATATACAAATTTTAGTAGTAGGATATTAAAGCAAAATTAGGTCCAAGTTAGTAATTTCATCAAATTAAAGTGAAAAGTTTTAATTGGCACACACTCTAAGGAGAGTTTCTAGGTAGCAATCACTAGGAGAGAAATTAGTGAGACTCACCTTGCAATGTTAGAAAATGTGCCAATTATATGATCTAGTTAAGGAATGAAAACACTTTCAATTTGGCTTTTAGTATCATCTAATTTTCTTTCTATTAATTGTCTACTTGAAATATCATTTAAGGTTGTGTACCAAATAGGACTTTTCCTTTTCAATTTGATGGAAGTTACTAATACATATATAAGTTAATTCAATTTGTATATTAAAGAAATTAAAATAGAATACCACATTTAAGATCAAATCAATTTATTTATTAGGAGGATTAATTGATTAATCCTATATATTAGCATTTTCATATGTAAAGGGGAGTGGGACAATATTAGGCAATCGTGTGTGCTACACCATACCTAGTTGTCATGGACTTGTGTCACAGGCCAATAGCTTTTTAGCCAAATTGTGCAGTACATGCTTACCACTTTTGGCCAACATGTAAACTTTCTAACAAACTCGAGACACACTTGGATAAATATATAGGGCATTGCGAAATATGTACAACATGTTCAGAGGAAACATAAGCAAGTAAATCGAAGCAACCAAATAACCAAGCCTCAAAAACACCCCACTTAAATAGCCTTTTGTGCACAACGGGAAAAAATAAGTAGACAATCAAATAGATAGATGGACAACTCCAATTTATTAATATATGCCTCATTACATAGATCAGAGTGTCTAGGGGAGAGTTCAAGCCAACACATTCTTTTAGACCCCTAGACTAAGTGTCAAAGAGCCCCGACCGTGTACCAAACAAGGCCACAATGTGCCTTGGATGAGCACTCAACAAGTTGCTGACATTTTCCACTTAAAGAGCATTTTAAGCTAAAGGTCATATGGCACAGGTAGATATATTTTTTGTGAGTTGACATAAAACTTTTTCTTATAGCTTTGAGTGGAGATTTTGCACCATCTTACATGGACATAAAGATAAAAATGCAAGGAATGCAGCCATGTGCCTTTCGAATTGCACTAGACAAGCAAACCCCACCTAAATTACATAAATACTCCTAAAATGAGGAAAAATTTAAAAAATAGTATACAAGTCAGATTGCTCCTAAATTTAAGCCACAAGGCCTGCATACAATGCTTATTTTTCCATAAAGTTTCATATCAAACCAAGCATATTTGCCTTCTCAAATTGTTCAAAACACCGACTTATGACATTTTCCCCCACTTAAAGAATGTCATGTCCTCATTGACATCTCAATCTGAATAGTTCTCATAAAGGTCTTTAACCTACTCCTCTCGAGCTACTCCATCAAACTCTTCATGAAGGTCGTCAGCATGCTCCCTTAAGCTACTCCCTTAACTACTCCTAGCTTATCTCTTTGAGCTAATGCTCCTCAAGGACTTTTGAAAAGATGACACCCTCAACCTAACACATCATTAGGACAGTTTTCAGTTTGCTGCTCATCAGCTCCTTCCTCAACTTCCTTTAAGCTTGCCTCCTTAAACTAGCTCCATCAAAAATAATGTTGCCTATCATGACCCAAATCCCTGGCCATGACTGGCATGAATATTAATCCCTGATTAATATCACCAGCCTCTAACCTGATTCTATTATCCATTTCTGCTTATACTTGCATCAATATTTTCTAATCGTATTTATTTATTGGAAAAAGGAAAACATATTGAGATATAAACATACTTTTATAATTTACAATGGCATTTCCCAAATAAGATAGATGCCTTTGGAAACATAAGTGTTAGTGGTTTTACATTAAGTTTTCAAAAGATAAAAACTATGAGTCATCCCTTACACTACCTCATATGTCCTCACAGGGGCAAAGGTAAACCAAAAATTTAGATCAACCTATAGCTTGTCATAGAACCAAAAGAATAGGTTAAACTAACTAAGCCCTCATGGGTACTTTACAGTCCTATGATATATAAAATTTAAAAAAAATAGCAAAAAAATAAGGTCTGATGGTGGACACCCTAAGGATCAAACCATCCCATGGCCATCATCAATAAGACATTGGGGGGCTCTAAGGGTATGATTTCCACTTCATGTAGGACTTCACATCCAGCTAAGTTTAGTATAATGACAGAATGAATTCTAACTTTATACGTTTCTAATGGATTCTCTATAGTGGTGGTAAATATATTAGCAGTTACTTCAATAAAGTCAACATCCATTATTACATTTTGAAGATGGAACAATGTAATATCTTAAGAATCTAAAAAATGGTCCACATAACAGTAAGTCTAGGGCATATTAAGATAAACTCCTACCTAAGTTGTGAATTTACCAACAATAAACAAATACATATACATCATAGCAAAAGTGGTCATATTTCATACCAGAATTAATAGACAAGTCATGAGGTCATAGAGACTAACCTCTAAATAACATCACATAATATTATCATTAACACATTATAAAGAGCTAGCTATGATTTTCTCATGGCCTTAAACAATCATCATCTATTATCACATTTTCATATCACATTTTCATATCGCAGGATCATATTATTTCAAAATTTCATAGAATAACAATACAAGCAAGTAAGTGAAATAAATAATCAAAATCAAGATTCTCCTTGTTACTCCTTCCCACAGTAACCCGCACAATCACCAACCTAATCCTTCCAAATTTCACCTTATTTCCACAGTACATAATGGAACCCGCAGATCCAGGATCTAGTTCATATTCATTATCTCATCATATTAATCACATTTCATCATTATTAATCATTATCCCATGTCTTATGAGGAATTCTCAAGCTTTCAAACTATATCATTTCTCATAATAGCCATATCACAAAGGCCACATTCAATCACAATCACATTTTCTTTGTGTCCTTAAACTCTTTCACAATTATTAGCTTTAACACTTAGATGAACTTCACAATTATCTTGCCTTGTTCAAGGATTACTACCAAAGAGAATTACTTCTTATTTGTCTTATCAACTTTCAAAAATATTAGTTGGTAAACAAATGATAAAGTCCTCAATTGAGTCTTCAAGAACTATGATGAGGCATTATAAATTTATAGCTATATTGGACTTATCCATATTATTATTTACTTAAGTTTCATGAATAATATTCAATAGTATAATTTCTTTATCTAAAGCTAAAAAATGACTTTCAAGGATCCATGTCATTTAATTTACGAACTTAATTACTCAATTCATAACACATTCAATACAATGCTAATACTTAACTAATCATTCATTCAGTCATTCAATCATTTCCAAATTTATAAATCAATTAAGACATAATAATAGTCTACTTAACTAGTCATCTTATTATACTATCACCACCCTAACATGAACCATTTGCAATAACGTAACAAGGAAAACCCCACGGCTCAAGTGAACTAATAAAAAATTGAGTTCCTAAACCCAATGGTACAATCCATACAACTATAGAGAAAAGGAAAGTTATAGGCAACATATCATTTGCTTATAGTTTTCAAAAATATTTCAACATATTTTTTACCTGCAGGGCTCACGACTCGAATTGCCCCTCTTTACACTCATTTCACATCATGATCACAAAAACAAAGCATACATTCAGGCCATTGAGATTAGAATTGAAAATTGAACTATTCTGTGCAATTCAAATTGACCTTTCCTAGCCCTATTTTCAACCCTGATCACGATTCACATTGCGTGTAGTCTTAAACTTCTTGAAGGTTCATAACTTCAGGCAAGCAGACTCGTATTTTGAACTAAAACTTCTCGAGTTGAATAGAAACTTTCATATCTAACTCTCGTGATTCTATTCAAATTTCAAGTTTTTGGGTTCACAATCACGCTCATGATTTTGTCTAGATTTATACAACTTTATAGTGCAAACACACATTCCTACAAGGATGACTCTCTTTTTCTTAACCAAGCTTCATAAACTATCTCAGCCAACCTTTAATCACAAAGGAACTAAGCATAAAACCAAGCTTTTTCAATCATAAAATTACATATCAATAACTCCAATCAAATTCAATCTATGACATAAAGCCACATAATACTCATTTTCCTCAACATGAACAACAATTCAATGATTCACAATTAATTAGTTATTTTATAATTCATAAGAGAAGTCAGAATTACTTATCTAAGTGACTGGAAGCAAAGAGGTTAAAATGATCTGACAAAGTTTTTCAATGCTCTTCATGATAAGAAAGAAGGGCATGTTAGATTCTTAGATTTTCAAAAGTTTTCTTTCATCAAGTATTCAAATACCATTAGATTATGATTTTATTCCACAGAAACAAGCTAGAAGATTTAAGCCCCAAAAACACCAAAAATTCATATAGGTTCAAAAGATGAATGGTGAAAATGAATAATAATTTTTGGATTCAAAAATTCATATCTCTAATTATACTTAATGAATCAACAAGATTTTTGTATTGATTTGAAGAAAAAAATGAGAGGAATTAGTTGTAGAAGTATGAAAAATTATCATGAAGGAATGACCTACTTACTTAAAGGAAGATAGTGTAGAAAGATAGCTTGCTTCCCAAGTTGAAGCTTGAAAATGTTGCATGAAATGCAACAGAAGGTGGCATAAGAAAAGGAAAAAGAAACTGGCTTTTGAGGGGCAAAATTGAAAAATTTGGATTCAACTTTTACTTTGACTTTTTCTTGACAAGTTTTGTAACTTTTCCTTTTAGTAACTTTACCAATTCCTTCAACTTTGAATCTGAATTTAACATACTCAGTGATCACCAATGATTATAAAATTTTGACATAAATTAATTAAATTAATTACCTTCATAATGACTATAATTTTGCATTCATTAAGTTCTTGTAGCCTTGGTTTCTATTTCTCCAAAATTTTCTATAAATTAAATCTAGAAAACACGGATTTTATTTTATAAGCATTCGTAATGAAAATTTCAATTTTTTGAAAAGTCCTAAAATTTATATAATTTATTTCTACTATTTTGTATCTCAAAATTTATAGTTTCAAAGTTCCCATATTTTTCAAATTCACCTTTCGAAGCCATTTCATTATCTAAATTAATTTTTTTTGAAAATTTGAGGTATTATACTGCCTCTATAAACTTTTTGTGAACTTCCTTTAAAACTCAAAAATCTTTCTACCTTCGCAAACTTTGGTGAGCTTCTTCTGAAACTTGAAAATCTTTTTGCCTCCACAGATTGATGAGTTTCCTCTGAAACTTGAAAACTTTGCTACCTCCGCAAACTTCAATAAGCTTCCTCTGAAACTTAAGAATTTTGCTACCTCCACAGAATTTGGGTGAGCTTGTTCCAAAACTCAAATTTTGTTGCGTCCATAACTCAAATGCTCACTACCTTCATAGCTCACATATGCTACCTCCATAGCTCTCACTTTGCTACCTCTATAGCATGTGTGCACGCCTAGTGTTCAAGACTCTACTACCACAGATGTCCCACATCTAATGCCCATACACCAATGTGAGACACAAAATTGATCCACTAGTTTCAAGGTTGCTTGCGTTGGGTTTGACAATCCCTCACACTTTGCTACACCTTTTGATCGGATCCTCTAACCCTCTCTGAGTTGATACCCTCGAGCAACTCAGCCACCACAGCCCTTTTTGGGGTTAATGCTTCTCTCGCATCATAGTCCTTATGACCTCTCCTAAGTTTGCACTCTCTAGTGATAGTGTTTTGAAGTTAATACACTTTTGTATCATGGCTTTCACAACCATTCCTATGAATATCAATGCCCTTCAACACCTTTCATGTGACATCCTCTAATATCTAGGGCACCACAACCAACTACGAGTGCATCCTTTGATGGCTCTCCCATTTTTGCTCAGAAGAGGTTAAGCATAGAGTGGTCCATCACTCTAGCTCGAGCACTACATGCTTGTATGCTGGGTTTCGATGTAACAAGCACAGTGAAAAAATTAAAATTTTTCAAAACCCACCAAGGATCCATGCGTAAAACATAAATCAGTTGGTTTAGATAATACCTTTATTGCATTACGTTTAATGCATAATGCAACAGCATAGGTTCCATCTCCTTAAGGTGTTGCGGTTTGATCTAGAAGTCAGCAACACATATTGATGAATCTTCATCTCCTATGATGCTACGGTTGGATGGGATGCTGCGGCTGGATGCAAAAATTACCAACACAGATTGACAAATCTGTGTCTCTATGGTATCCACACACGAGGAGGACAAAACTCTGATCTGTCGAATGGAACAGCCTCTCACACTGCATCTCTGCTAGAAGACGGCTCTCTCTCTATTTTTTTGGGAGCTCTCAATTGTTTTTCTGAAAACAAGTGTTTCTATACGATTGCCTTACTAATCCCTAAACATTATATTTATAACTCTAAGGTTTAGTGAGAAAAGACCTAGGCCCAATCTGACTGAAAGTCCTAGTCCTAGCCCAACTGAGAGTCCTAGTCTGACTAAAAGTATGGAAAGGCTTTTGGGCTTAAGTTATTGACTTAGTCTAACTAATGTCAATAATTAAGCCCAATGTAATATAATTTTAATAAAGCCTAAGGAAAAATAATATTACATTATAATATAATCTAATATTATATCATATTATATTATATTGGACTATATTCCAAGGATCTCTTAATCCAATTAAGAATCTTAATTATATTACACTAATTCCAATTTT
>JANHAO010006546.1:0-21205 GCA_026873985.1 Saraca asoca
ATTTTAACAAAATGAATCACATAACAATAATTTATCACATTTCAAACCACATAACAATAAATTACAAATAAAATGAACCACATAATATACAGTTTTATAATCATAAATCAAAAAATAAAAAAGCATAGTCATTCAATGGAAATCATAAACAAACACAGAAAAAGGTCAAAAACATAAACAAACACAGATTAAATGTAGAAAAAGGTCAAAAACACAATAAAAAATTGGGGTGGAACACGACGAACACAAAAATAATGAACACAACAACGACGAAGAACACAACGCAGAAACCACCCAAATCAACGGATTAAACGCTTTTACCTTGTTATGGCGCAAAAGAAGCTTCAAATAAGGAAGAAAAACAAGAAACCCCACCAGAGCTGCGAACGGATGACAAGAGGACGCTGTGAACGACGCGAAATTTGCAGAAAATGAAATTGGGGATGAGTTTAAGGGTTTCAAAAATTCTAACGAAATATTTCTATTAGAATTTAATAAATAATCAAAATGCACCGTATAAATTAATTGATATTCCAACGAAATATTCCAACGGATTTTTATCCGTTGGAATATTCAAACGGATTTTACAATGAAAAATTATGTCAGTTGAAATTTAATAAATAATCAAAACGTGCCGTATAAATTAATTGATATTCTAACGGAATATTACAACGGATAAAAATTCGTGAAAATATTCTAACGGATTTTCCAACGAACATAATTGTCCGTTGGAATATTCCCATAAAATTTTTAGTCCGTTATAGTTTCCGTTTGAGTATTCCAACGAATAGTCATCCGTGGGAATTACCGTTGGAATATTTCAACGGAATTTTATCCGTTGAAAAATAGTGATTTTCTTGTAGTGACTATAATACAATTTGTTGGGATTTTTCTTTAGGTTGAAAATCCTCATGCTAGCCTTTGCTCACATTTTCATTTTTCTTTGTAGCAAGATTCTTAGTCTATCTCTAGCTCCATTATTTACACTTCTTGAAGACATTTTCCTAGCAAGAAGAATAAGAAAATAATAAATTTAGAAAGAAAGGGAAATGAGCTATTTTATAAAGCAAAGAAGGCATTTTAGACATTATGGAAGATATTTTAACCATTTACCATGCTCAAATGACAAAATTAATAGATTTGTCAATGAAATTTTGAATTTGGAATTAGTAGTAGCACCTTTTACAATTATAAGGGAGGTCTATATATATCTCTAAACTAAAACAAAAGTCCTTTTAATTTTGTTTAAACTAAGGGAAGCATATATTTTGCTCTATTATTTTTTACACATAATATTGCATTCTCTTTCCTCTATTTAATTATGTACTTCTTTTTTGATTGGCTTAATGTATACAATTTAGATATACTTAATGCAACTAAAAATCTCTCAAGATTTAGACCTCCTTCCTGTTTAAAAATAGTTTACCTATCCTTGTCCTCACATATATTTGCATGAATAAAATTTTCAATATCCATCCCTGTCAAATCTTTGAATCTCCTTACCTATCTTGTTTACCCATTAATGAGACATATTAACCTATGGGTAGGAATCGATTGATACTAGTGTAAAAAATAAAAGTATACTTTACTCTATTGCTGACTTTTTTATAAAATAATTTTTTTTTGGAATCAACAATTGGATTTAATACATTTGACATGTAGATTATGTTCATAAAACCTAATATCAATCCGAAATTGATTATTATTTCATCAATAAACTTTAAAATTAACTTAAAATATAGCTTTAAAAAATAAGTAAATTCTTAACTATGTGATTGCATATTTAATATTAATCAAATTTTCTCAAATTTTACATGCAAGATAAATATAATAACTACTTGAAAATAAATGATCATTGGATCGAAGAAAATTATATTTAAAAAAAATTACTGATTATGTAAGCATCTTAATTCTTACCCTAATTTCAATTGATTCCCACCCATTTTACTCATACCTTATTATAATTTTTTTAATAGAAAAAATTACAATTTGCAATTAATAATATAATAATAGGTATCCAAATATATGCTACTAATACTAAAACAATAAAAGATAACATAAGATTTTATTTTCAATCTTAAAAACCATTAATACTCAAATCAAAGCATAACATTCATATTTTAAGTTTTCTTTATTATTATACAATTAAATTTATATACATAAATATAAATTATTATATACAATATAATATAGATTTGGGTAAGAATGATGATAGTGTATTCCATGTACTTCATTCGTATTTAATAAAACTTTCACAAAAATCTTGGTTTCCGTATTTATTTTTTAAAATCTATATCATTACCTAGATGAGTAAAAATTGCATGTACCCTTTAAATACAGGTTAAATTGCCCTCCATGAAACAGCGTCCCTTAAAGATAAATTTTACACGTAATTTGGAATTACATGACAAGTTTGTTCAATAACACCAACAAAACAGGCCTTTTTCAATTTTTTTTTTGGGACATTGGACACTTAAAACCTATTTACTTAAAATATTTTACATTATTATTAAGTAAAAAGATGATATATCATTAAAAAATAACATAAAATTTTTATCAATAATAAGAAAATTTTAATAATTTTTAATAATATAATAAAATATAAATAAATAGAGAATGAATTAAATTTAAATATTATATTTATCTCTATTTAATAATGTGGTAGTCCACCCTGTGACTTGTTTCCACAAAATATCTTTTAAGTGCATTAGGTAAAATATGTATCTCCACCTCTTATTTTGTTATATTAGTGTTATTTAGAAGAGGGACAATTAGAACACAAAGTTTCCTCCACGGTGATCATACTAAGATAATAATTATTCTTTTAAATCTAGAAATTATGTGAAAATATCATATTTTTAATAAAAGATTTAATTTCTTTAAGATATTAGAATAAAAGTAAAAAATAAAATATAAAAATAGTGAAAAGTTGAAACTTTTTAGGCACACTCATCGTCAGGAACATGGTACTTAAGTGAGACAGGCTCTGCAGCACACTCTTGTGATTCAGAAAGAATTATAACTTCTTACGTGTAGTTACCAGAGATTTCCATTAATTTCCTTTTATCTATCCGATTTCAGTTATCAATATGGACTCACTCCTGCGAGTCATATCGTTTTCAACGTTTCTGTGAAAATCTGCAACGAAATCATGAGTAAGATATAGAATTTGACCACTCAATTTTCCTATTACCAGAAACGACTTTTTTTGCTGAAGAAAAAAAAATAAAAAAAAAACCCCAAAAGGACACATGTGATGTGAATGTGGAATTCAAAGTATCAAACTGCATCACTTACACTTTGAATTTCATTTTCATTTGACCGTTTTGAATCTTTGACTGATAATTTCGTCTTTTCCTGCATCACTCCTCGTATTTGTGAGTAATGTGTGCAATTGACATGGAAAACATTTTCAACTTAAGTTTCAGCACAATTTCTAATTTTTAATATCAGAAGATCTGGATACATCATTAGTGGAGACATAGGAAAATTTGGTAGATTTTATAATATCTGTTAGTATGATTACACATTTTTCACCAAAATTAGAATGGATTAAAATATTATTTTAATTATTTATGTAAACTTATTTTTATAATTTAATCTTTATTTTTTAATTTATGTCATCGATGGATTTAATTTAATTTTATTTTATTATCTATTTATCTCTAATTTTAATAATAAAATTGATGACAAAGAATGTTAAAACTTAATGTGGTGCTATCTAATAACTATGTGTCACATTTTATATTTTAAATTTATCACATGAATTTAATATAAAAGTAAGGATATAGGATTATCATATTAATTTCTTATTTTTTTATTATTTAATAAAATATTATTTTAATTTATATAGATATTTAATTTTCTTATACAAGTTATATTTAGTGACTACACAAACATTAGAGGATATCACATTAGACTTTGAGTTTTTAAATCATTACTTTAGTTAACAAAATACAAGATAAATGAACAGAAGAATTTAATTAAAAAAATTAAATCTATCAAAAACTAATTTAAAAATGAAAATTAAACAAAAATTTAATTGAAAAAAGTTACATTTGTGAGAGACTTAATAGAATGGTTTTATAGATATATTCATAATTAAATATATTTATTATTTAAATTTAATTATTATTAAACCTTCTTATTGTAAGAATTAGATAAATTTTTAGATTGAAGAGAAATGAGAAGGCAAAGAATGTTATTGTATAATTTTTCGATTGTTGGGAGATTTTAATGAATGAGAGGAGGAAATTAGGGTATTATGATTAATTCTTGAAAATCCTCTAATATTCTCCTCCTATATTAGCATTTTTTTTTTTTTTTGTGCTCCTCCAATTTGGAGATTTTGGTAGGGTCTCCTAAACATCCTAACAGGCAAGGGAAAGGTATCCACTACCTTTTATTTGAAATGTCTAAAAATAAGATTTTATTTTATTTTGAAATAAATTTATTTTCAAATGATGTTTGGAATTAAGTTTAAAAAAAAATCATCTCATTTACAATTTATATTTTAACTATATTTGTCTCATTATAAAATCCATCAAATTTATCAAATATTTTACTAAAATTCATTTCATTTGCCACGAAATATATGTTATATTAATAATATTACCTTCATTGTAATATTTTATTTTCCATGATATTATTAAGATTTACCTTTTAATTGAATTCCATGCATTTTTCAATATGTTTCAAATAAAAAAAATTCATTTATAAATGAATTGAAATCATTATTTTTTATATTACTTCTAAACATTAAAATTTATTTACAAATGAATTGAAATCAATTCTGTTGAAATGAATTGAATTGGATTTTAAAAAAAAATTGATTCTAAACATAACATTAATTATTCATTCTCTTTCCTTTCCTTACTTTCCGTTCTATGTTGTTGTCTTTCCTTCACTTCCCTTCCTACCTCCCAAAAGTTATGTTTAGGAAATTCTCCCCAAACATCCAAATTGATGAAGTACAAAAATGCTAATATAAGAAGATATTGGAGGGTTTTTGATGATTAATAATAATCCTTCATTCCCTTCTCCTCTTTCACTAAAACTCCTAAACAAGAGAAAAGTTAAATAATAGCCTTCTCTTCCCCCCCTCTCCTTCTATTTCATTCTTTTTCATCCAAATTTACCATTAGAGAGGAGTGACATATTATTTAATATAAATACATCTTTTAAAATTTGAATTCAAGATATTAAAAGAGGAAAGTTCTCACCATAGTAACAAGTACCACGACACCACTACAAGTGTTGGCAAAACAAATTGAAAGCCACTCAGTAAATTTTGGATTTTGCTTCTATTGTATACTAAAAACAAGCCTTGCGAGGACGAGGCCCCGAGGAAACGAAGACCAGTTCTCGCGACCCAGCCAGGAGTTATCGGAAAGCTTCACTCAAGATAACAGGAAGTAGCAATAGACGAAGACAAACGCCAAAACCTTGCTTCACTTGTCGCTATGGAAACGACGAATGCAAGGTGTACGTCGCAAAAAACCACACCCCAGCGACAACGCAACTCAGCTGTAAGAGCTCAAGGGTTGACTCAACATAATAGTCGATCGCTCTTCTCGCACTCGCTTCCCCCGCTACAACAACCCTCACGGCTTCCCAAGGCAAGGAACTCTCGCTTGAGACAATAGAATATCTTGCCTGATACGGTAACAGCTATAAGCCTGCAAAGTCGGCTCGAGAAGCCTACTTCCACAGCCTACAGTTGGAATGTGCTCTTTTCATTGTCTTTTCTTATTTGTCTGATGTAACACAACTGTAGCTTGTAATTAATGCTTGAGGCTCATCCTTCCTCTATAAATAGGAGGGCATTATTAGCAAGAGGGGAGAGAGGACCAATCCTTGTAAGCAAAAAACTCTGATAAGTTACAATAATGGAATCACTACCATGGACGTAGGGTCCAGCAAGTTCTGGATTTGGCCGAACCACGTAAAAGCCGACTATCTCCCATTATAATCTTTTTACCATCTACTTGATCTATATCATTTTTCCTCATCTGCAAACCCAGAACAGGTTTGGGATCCCGAAGAATCTCCTGTTGGCCAGATTTTGGGATATAACCAAATTCTAACGTCAATATTTTGGCGCCGTCTGTGGGGATCTCACCTGTTCTGGTCGGTTTCGCATTATCATGGCCAAAGGAAGAGTTACTAGGGCTTCGAGCGCACGACGCTAGACCCTAGACAGTCATGTTTCGACGACAAGTTCATCTGCCGCCCCTGTGATAAGGGCAGCCGCTGACCTCCTTTAGGCCTGTCTGGTGCAACCGGCTCTCACTGCTAACGATGTTGAAGAGCCGCAGGCTTGGCTCCAGCGTCAAGAGAGGCTTGAACACATGATGGGGGAATTGACTAAAACAGTCTCAGTGTTGGTACAGGCACAAACCCAAAATGTGCATGCGCAGGCTGATCCCGTCATGCCTGAGGTAGAACGTTCCGACGAAATAGACTGGGAACAGGAGCTGTATCGCCATTCGTGCGGTCAAAATGACGGAGCAAATCACCGAGTCCCTGATCATGGACTGAGGGGCTTAAATGCTATGGTGGAAGGTCTCCTCCAAAGAGTTAGACATTTGGAGGAGTGCCCTCGAGCTCAAAATGACAGGGAATGTCTTGGAGAGCAAACCTCTTTCTCTAAGGAGATTATGAAGGAGACTCTGTCATACAAGTTAAAAATCCCCGCCATCCCATTGTATGACAGAGACAGTGACCCGTACAGCCACCTGGACTTGTTTAATATCCAGATGGACCTTCAAGCTTGTAGTCTTTCGATCAAATGCCGTGTTTTCCCAGCCACCTTGGGGGAAGTTTCTCGTGCGTGGTTCAAGAGCCTCCCGACTCGTAGCATTAGCAGCTGGGGAGAGTGCCAGGAAAAATTTATCAATCGATATCAGGCACTAAAAAGGCGACTTGCGCCCCCGTGCCATCTTGCTACCATCTTCCAAGGTAGGCAGGAAGCGTTAAAGGATTATCTTGCTCGCTTTAGGCGCGAGGTCAACAATGTCGAGAAGACCTCGGATGAAGCCATTCGGACCGCCATATCCGTAGGACTCCACAGGGATGGGAAACTATTTAAAAGCCTGTATAAATACCCAGTGAGCGGCCTGGGAGAGTTCTATGAACGGGCCACGAAACAAGTCAGATGGGACGAAACCTTCGACCCACAAAGCCTCAAGACAGGCAGTTCGGCATCGAACAAGAAAAGAAGCTACCGTGGGGGCGAGATCGACAATCCCGAGCCTCGATTCGTGAAGAAGGGAAAGGATGAAGGGCCCACGTTTTAGGCCCACCACAGCACTTATAGTATCTTGTCAGATGCTCAAGATAAAATCTTCGTAATAGAGAAGGACAAGGAAGACTTCAGATAGCCTCGACCCCTAAAAATGCCTGGTAAATCTAGAATCAATTGAAGTAAATTTTGTGCGTACCATAACGAGTTCGAGCATATCACCTCGGAATGTTAGGCACTGCGAGACGCTATCGAAGATCTTATTAAGAGAGGACGCTTACACGACTACATCGTGCAACCTTCCAAACAACAGCACGGGTCCCATTACCGTGGGGCTGAACGAGAGCGATCCTCTACTCTCAGGATGATTTTCTAAAAAAAAAAAAAAACTTCTGCGACTATTTATAAGTTGTATTAACGCCTCCTAAACTTGTGTACTGATGCAAAGTTTCCTTTTGGTAGGATAACAACGTCCGTCACTCGCACATTGTCGATCCGTCATGAGTCATATGAAAGGCAAAAGCACTTTGATCTATTACTTAAGGCCATCCCTCGGAGTTTAATCCAGAGACAAATTGACGAATCTCTCAACCAGTTGAGTTGTGGGCTCGCTAAGGCGTGGAGACGCTTTAAAATAAACTCACATAGCCAGTTGAGCTGCGGGCTTGCTGACTGGCCAACGTAGTAGACGTGCTTGCTGAGGCATGGAGACACTTTAAAATAAACTCACCCAGTCAGTCGAACTAGGGACTTACTGACTGGCCAGCATAGCAGACGTGCTCGCTGAGGCGTGGAGACGCTTGAAAATGACTCACCAGCTGAACCTTGCGCTCGCTGAGGCGTAGAGGATGCTATAAAATACACCTCTTAGGCACAAGATCACCCCGACCACAAGATCAATCACCCCTTGGGCACAAGATCGTGAGATCACCCCGACCACAAGATCGGTCACCCCCTTGGGCATAAGATCGCCCCGACCACAAGATCGGTCACCCTTTGGGAACAAGATCGCGAGATCGCCCCGGCCACAAGATTAGCCACCCCATAAAGTCACAACTTTCATGCGCACTATTGAGCACGAGATCGCTCACTCTTCTCAATTTCACAGCTCTCATGCGATTAAAGTAAAGTTGCAGCTTTCATGCACACTGATCTTGTTAAGATCACACAGTGTAAGTCACAACTTACTTGTGAATGAATATGTTTATGCCTAACTCTATTTTGTAGGTACACATAAGCCAACCAAATCGATAAAATCAAGTGTAAAGTGGAAATAAGATAATTTTATTTATTAAAAGACTTCAGTGAGGCACGTTTACATCAGAAAGCTCTGAATACAAAGCAAGGGAAAGTACAACGGGAACCCTAAAGTATAAGCTAGTTGAGGAGCAAAAGAAGTAACAAAAAAATAGGGGAGAGAGAAAGAGGAAGCCAGACCGGCGCACTACAGTCATTCTTCTTCCAATTGATCACCGGCAGCAGTGCTGCATTCCTCTTTCCCTCGACCACCTACACCTCCCGAAAAGATCGAATTAGAAAGCGCCTGGAGGCACAGCTGGTCGAAGAATCGCCTCATGGCAGAGCCAGAAAGATGTAATCCGGGATCCATATAAGATCCTCCCACATCGTCGGGGAAAACGATTCTTCTGAATCACATATGCAGCAGACCATACATGCCTCAATGAAGGAACAAAGTTTCGAAGGTGGCTCATCAGGGTACTCCATGGTTTATTGTGAATGTTAAAACTGGAGGATAGTCTCCCCCTTAAATAGGGTAAGGAATAGATCATTAACATGTCCGAATCCATCTCCCCTAACCACACGCATTAATGGCCTCGAAAAAGAATAAGCTTAAATACAGTCATAATTATCGGATGCGCTCGATAATGACAAAGCCTAGAAAAAAGGAAATGATGGTTTAAAACTTTTGACCAGTTAAAAAGGCAGTCTCCAAACTCCCAACTCGCTACACAAGATGAGAGTTGGGGGGCTTATGTTGTATACTAAAAATGGGCCTCGCGAGGACGAGCCCCTGAGGTAACGAAGACTACTTCTCGCGACCTAGCAAGGAGCTATCGGAAAGCTTTACTCAAGATAACAGGAAGTAGCAATAGATGAAGACAAATGCCAAAACCCTGCTTTACTCGTCGCTATGGAAACGACGAATGCAAGGTGTACGTCACGAAGAACCACACCCCAGCGACAACGCAACTTAGCAGTAAGAGCTCAAGGGTCGACCCAACATAATAGTCGATCGCTCTTCTCGCACTCGCTTCCCCCGCTACAACGACCCTCACGGCTTCCCAAGGCAAGGAACTCTCACTTGAGACAACAGAATATCTTGCCTGATACTGTAACAGCTATAAGCCTGTAAAGTCGGCCCGAGAAGCCTACTTCCACAGCCTACAATCGGAATGTGGTCTTTTCATTATCTTTTCTTATTTATTTGATATAACACAGCTATAGCTTGTAATTAATGCTCAAAGCTCATTCTTCCTCTATAAATAGGAGGACATTATTAGCAAGAGGGGAGAGTGGACCAATCCTTGTAAGCAAAAAACTCTGATAAGTTACAATAATGGAATCACTACTGTGGACGTAGGGTCCAGCAAGTTCTGGATTTGGCCGAACCACATAAAAGCCGAGTGTCTCTCCTTATAATCTTTTTACCATCTACTTGATCTATATCATTTTTCCTCATCTGCAAACCCAGAACAGGTCTGGGATCCCGAAAAATCTCCCGTTGATCGGATTTTGGGATATAACTAAATTCCGACGTCAACAGCTTCCATGCATATTTAGAAAAATTAATTTTAAGTTGTAATTTTTATTGTTTTTTATGTAAAGTGTAATTAAGAACTCACAATTTTTCAATATATATATATATATATATATATTACAAGATCGAAAGAAGGGCTATGTTACATTTATACAAGATCTTGCAACTTGGTCAGTGAAGTTTGTATTATAGTAATTTTTATAGTTAGAAAAGTTACATCAAAACTTACATTTATCCCTACAATGTATTCTGATGCATATTGAGACATCAACAAATTTTCCTTATTTTAAATTTTAATATAAAAGAAATCTCTTCTTACTTTGGAACACAATGGGAGGCAATTATAACTTTTAACATAAGAAAGAAGCTATATTTTAATTCCATCAAATTTTCTATATAACTTACTCATTTTTACTACAATTCATATTACTTTTAATAAATAAATAATAATAAACTATTATGGTATTAACAATCTCTTTGAGATTCTTATTTTTAGACGCTACTAATTAGGGCTCTCAATCTATGTGACAAGCATGAATTTACTCTTTATGTTAACTGAAATGTTAGACAATGTTTGCGCTATGTGATTAATTTTGCTGCATGTTATTCCAATAAGAAACAATTTCTCTAATTTGGAAGATTCTTAAAAATGTTATTTTATTTTATTTTTTATGTAAAAGATCTAAAGCTCAATGTGTGAAATCAAACTTATTTGGATTTTACTAACAAAGGAGATGAGAGCCATTTCCAAATTCCAAATTCCAAATGGCAAAATTATACTCTTATGTTCATAGAGCATGTGTTTATTGTCTTTTACTATTTTTGTCTGATATTTTTGTATTAGATTTGAATCTTATTATCAATAATTCAAAAGATTAAACATTGGATAAATATTAATATAAATTCTAAAAGAAGTTAGTGACTTCTCCTAACTTTGAAATAGAATAACTTATTATACTTTCAAACTTTCTTTATATAAGAAGAAAGATAATTAAATATATATATATATATATATATATATATATAAAAAGCTAGATGATTTGCTAATTTAGTTCATGTCTTATTGAATCAGCATATTCTGGTAGGATTTGATTTCAAGTAACAATTTACAATTGTATGATTAAAATCATGTTAAACAATGAACATGGCAGATAATATATGATTGATCACTTTGGGCAGTTCTTGGTGCTTGCACCAAACGGTCAGACTCTCAGTGCAAAGCAGAAAAAAGATGATTCAGCATGAACCTCACTTCCATTTAAATCATCATCATCTTTGTAATGCTTATAGAGCAATAGGTCAATGGAATGTTGCTGTGGAGACCAAGAAGCTAATGGCAGAAAGAAGGGACAAGAAGATGACTGTTAATTTGGTTCCAATTTGATCCTCTTTTTATTTTTCTATTTATCATGTTTTTACAGTGTTGGAAAGAAATGGACATGAAATCTTTATGTGCAATAAATCTTTTTTTATGTGTAAAAATGAAACTTGTAAAAAATCTTGTATCTATCTCTTTTTAACGCAATAAAAAACAAGAAAGGATTCAAAACCATTTGATTCAGAATTGATGGGGGAAATATCATAATTCTAACAAGACGGATCATGGGGGGATTTATCATAGTTACTAGCAAGATAATTATGCATCGTCTGTTAATAGAGTGGTCATATTGATACAATGAGACCAGTTCATTACATAGTTATTTAGGACGCAGGATACTCAATTGGGATAAGGGCTTATGGAGTCATGACACATGGCATGATGCACACCATAACACAAGTTGCAAGTTTTTTTATTTTTAAATTTTTTAATATATTCATTAATAATAAAAATCACCAAAGAGCAAATATATGTTAAAAAAAAAAAACAGAGCACAAAACTTAATATTATATAATATGAGAGTCATTTAAATTTACATATGTCAAGCATAAAACATAATATCAAAATCCTAAACAATAGAAAAATAGAAAGATAACATCATGAAATAAATGTATAAACATCTAAAGGTCATCTCCTCACTTTTTTATATGTGCTCTAAAAATATCTAATTGTATTCTTTTTTGTTGTCCGTGTGTTAAACTCCCTACTATTTGTTTATGCGATAAAAACTTCTCTATGTTCATTTTGGTTAAGAGAAGAGCTGGTGTGTTTTAGGGTAAAAAGAGAGTAATTAGACTGAGATTAAGACATCTTTGGATTGCACTTTTCAAATTTAGTCCAGAAATTCAGTTTTCTATAAATAAGTAAATAAGATGCAAATGATGTGCATCTTACACCGAGGCTCAAATGGCAGGCGCCTAGCGATCCCAAAAAAAAAATCGCCACACCATAGTTGCTGTGAGGCGCGGTGGAGAATGATTCGCCGTAGCCTACCTTTTACAACTATGGCTCACTATGGCCTCACAATCTCTCACGGAGTTAAGGGCTAGAGAACGAGTTTCATTTCGGGAATAACTTTTTCAAACACATTCTGATGGTAGAAAATGATGCATTGGATTTTCCACACCATCCTAAGCAGTTGCATTTCCAAATAACTTCTGTGGTGCAGCCATGGCTGTTCACCGCGCATAAGACACAATGGTGATGAGGACCCTTGACACTATGGCGTACAGCGGCAATTTCATTAATAGCGCACGTTATATTATAATATTTCATATATTTCAAATTGAAACAATAAATCAACAATATAGCAATAAAACATAAAATTAAAGCATAAAAAACAAAATAACATTGAAATGAAGTTAAACAACACACAAATAAGTTAAAAAAATTCACATAATCAAACTTCATATTAAATTTTAAAAGAAGTTTCACCCAGAAAACATTTAATTTTACAGAAAATAATAAAAAAAAACTTTACATAATCATATATCATATTAAAAGAATAGGCTCGAAAAAAAAAAATAGAGAACTTGCATATAGATTATAGAAGAAGAAAATGCCATTTTAAATTTCGCATAGGCAAATATTTATATAACTCTTAGATAACTACAAACTAAAATTACGGAAACAGAACTTGTGCTAAAAAGAAGGGGGGGGGGGGGGGAAAATAGCAACGTAGAACCAGAAAAAATTAAAAGAACAATTAAAAAAAAAAGAGTATCTGCAATCAGAGAAGCCAATGAAAGAGAGGAGCGGACCTCAGTCACCAAAGAAACCGCCACCAGTCGTCAGAGAAGTTGCCTCTAGCCGTCGGAGAAATTTGGAGAAGACACAAGCAGTTTCAACAATCGCACAGCGGGAAAACACAGAATGAAGGGAAAGGCGCTGGTTGCACTTGCCACGCTATTGCACAAAAGGCTCCGATTGCGTGTGCCTAGCCGCGCTATTTCATCTGGGCAACACAATGACTGTTGCGTGGCACAACTTGGTCTGGCACTGCACTATGTACTATGGCCAGCGCAATAGCACGCTTTTAACAACTATAGGTGTGGCAATGTATCAAGACCATATTATGTCCTCTTACTCACAGGGCTGTCTAACAGCTACCTACTTCCAAAAGAAGCTTGAATGGATTTGCAGGAAATACAGCAAATCAACAACTTTTATCGTGTGCATTACATACTCTTGGAGGGTGTTAGCTAACATTATTTGGCAAATTTACATGCTTTTGTAGACAAAATAGCCCCATAAGAATTGAGTCTGAAATCTATAGAACTTTACACTGAATCTAATCACTTGAGATATGAAGTGTTCATTCATCATCCAGCTAAGAGAGAAAGAAATGGCATAGTGACAAAAAAAATGCCGGGAAAAATGATACACACTGGAAAAATCAGATAGCTGGAACATAAACATTCTCTTTAGATATTCTGGAGCTGAAGCATCCAAGTCTATACACAAAACAATCATTAAAGCTTATATATATGCCAATTACATTAAGTAGTGGGATAAAGCTTCAGCAGTGCAGGGCCTGCAGGCTGATAATGGAAATCCTGGGCATCGTAGAAAATGCAGAACAGGCACCAACCACCAACACTATATATATCTATTTCGCTCATGCCCAATTGTGCAGAATAGGTACATGATGAGAAGTGGAGAGACAACTAGATAAACCTAGAACGGGCAAAAAGATCCCAGACCTCCTTTTTTTCCTTGCCATTTCCATTTCCACATACAAACGCACGGGCAACTTCAGATGTCGCCAAACTAGAGTACAAGGAACTAGTAAGAAATTTATGCTCTATAAGAGGGGAGAGAGAGATAGCATGCATTTTGGGATGCCAGAAGGGTCATAAGATAACTTCAAAATATAATGCATTGGAACGAAAAAGAAATTTGCAAAGCACCAATGTGGCTATGCTTTGTCATACCTAACGGGATTTTTTGACACGTTTTGAGGGCCGGACAGTCTCTCTTCTCAAATCCTCTGGGGTTTTCAAGTCAATAAATGGCTGAAACAATTCAAACATAGGAGAAAGTACAACCAATTAAAGCAAAACACCATGGACTAACAATGAAATTATAATTCATACTCACAACATATAGCCAATACACAGACTGATATCTCTAACAAAGTTTAAAGAAGAACTAGATCCACACAAAGAATCCATGCAAAGTCCAGCATATTAATTTTAAAACAATATGATTGTATACTCTGACATTTCTTTAAAACAACATCCCTTGGAAGTAAAGAAAGGGGATAAAAAAGAAAAAAAAAATTAAAAATCAGCGCATCAGTTATGAATGGGAGAAGGCAAAATTTAGGGTTTAGGTTGATGGCAAAGACTGAACATACCAATGACTAACTCACTAATGAGGTCTTTATAGAGGAAGGACAGTAATCAATCTGTAGCTACCTGCCACCCTAGCTCAAAGAAAGTAATCTTTCTAAGGTTCAATCCATTGTTGACTAAAACTGATTCATAATTGACATAACCCTTTTTGTTCAAACATTCACACGTTCATATCTAGAACCCAAAAGCTCTTCCCCTCAATTTTTCACATTTTTTTAAAAAAAAAAACCTTCATTTTTTAAAACTTTTAACTTTATCATCCAGGATCAGAGTTCTCCTTTTTCCAAATAAGCTCTTATCTCAAGAAAAAAAAAAATGTTATGCCACAAAGATATGATAAACATCCAGGTGTGCCACCTTAAAATGATGCAGCAGATGTAAAAAATTTTATCCCATCCTCCATAATTCCATAAAAGATTATACTAATGGGTTACAATTCGTACAGCTCTGAAATATTTATAATTCATCAGCCTTGGATATCAATTAATAATAGCTCCCCTCATTTTCAGTCACACCCCATCATACCAGCACATTCGGTTAATTCCAAGCCAGAAAACTATTTGTCAACATTTTAGAAGTCATAGTAATATCACAAACAGGATCACTCTCTCCCCCTCCCTCTGTAAACTAGACTCAAATATAATACTAAGACACCTCTAAGTGAGGTACAAGGTATCAAATAAATACACAAGGAGAAAATAACAAGAAGAGAACATTGCATCTAACCTCTTCACATTTTCTTTGAAGTTCCAAAAGTTCCTGACAGTATGCAAGGCATTCAGCATGGTACACTGCAGCCAACTCCTTTATCAAGGCCTTCCTTTTGATGATACCAACCACTTCAAGAGAAAAGCAGAGAAGACAAAGGGAAAAATGGGAAAATGCAAGGAAGTAAGATTCATGCGAAAAAAAATTCAATAATTAGTGTCAGGACAATATATGAAATCTCTCACTCTCCCATACAGAATATCAAGAACAAAAATCCTTATTAACATCACAAATTAACAAGAGACCATTTAATAGAATATCCTTGACCAATAAGCAAACAACTAACTATGGAATTCAAGAATAGTTCAAAGAAAGAAAAAATTGCCAGTATTCTTCCTTTTACATTTTATTGTAAACTATATACGAACAGCTATACCAACTTCACACTATTTATCATTACCACATGCACAAGAGTTGATATATCCTGAAACAATCCCAGGAAATGAAAATAAAAGTTTCTTATCTTCTATTACACCCATAACCATATTAGTATTGGCATAGTACTCAGTGTGAGTGAGAATGCGCATACTACTCGAACAACTCTAAAATAACTTACATAAGTACTAAGAAAATATACATGATGAATATCACTAGCAATAGTCCATCATAAAGTAAAGAAGACCCTTGATTTCGCAGGTGAAAGGTAACTTTTCATACAGACCCTTGCATAGAACCCATTGCCTATTGACTAATTTCATCTAGTACATCGGATTCCTATAAACTGCTTACAAGTTAATCAATTATTTTAACAAGTCCTGCTCCCGCAAATTAAAACCCTAAAAGAATTGTCATCTCGTAGGAAATTTCCAATTTTCCACAATCATCGCTACCAAGATGAACTTTTCACATAAATTAGAAGAAAATTTTGCTGCGAGTCAATTGGAACCCAATAATAAGCAAATTGAATGCATAACTTGCAAAGTGCCAGTAAGAACAAATTGAATGCATAACTTGCAAAGTGCCAGTAAGAATCAATGAAACGCTAGAAAGGGTAGGTAAAGAAATAATACTTCGACTGGGATCAAAGGGCGGAGAAGGCGGCGGCAGCGGCGGATGCTGTAGTGGCGCGTCGGATTCGGGTGGTGCAGACGCAGCCTGAGTAGGTTGCCTCTGTTCTTCCCCCATAGCCTATACTCCAACAAGGGCGTTGGTTCGTGAATCAGTCTTAACGTTGTTGCCTTCAAGACTTTGTTACTAACATTTTTACTGTTTAATAATACAACTATGAATATGCTGTTGAAATGGGTAGCAGATCACAATAATTGCTAAACATCTCTTAAAAACCGACTGAAAGCAACCATACTGATACTTATTAAACAACAAAAATAAGTGCTTCCTAAACAAAAATCAAAGAATTTGTTTTTTGGATATCTTGAATGATGAATAAGATACTGTGTGTTAAGTGAATTATTATTTTTATTATTAAAAAATTAGAAAATATGTTTGTTTTTCTTTTAATTTGTCTTTATCAATTGCATTACCTTTTACTAAAATATATGCACCAAAAAGCACAAGAACCTAGTAATTTTCCTTTATTTTGAAACTATTCATTTATTTTAAAATTATAATGAAATACTTATATGAAATTAATATTAATACATGCCATTTTAAACGAATGTTGTTTTAAGTAAAACATATAGTTACCAGATGATATACCATATACATGTAATGCATTTCATACAGGTTAGATTACAGTGTCTTTTATATATATATATATATATATATATATAATTTTATCTGATTTTTAATTATATTTTTATAATTAAAAAAGGTGTAAGATTAAATTTTATATATATATATTTTATTTTTAATTATATATTTTCAATAACTTTCTTGTTAAATTCCATTAATAATCGACTATTATTGACAAAAATCGATTTAGAGGACCGGGCCAGGGCGAACCCAATGTGGGTTTAGTGGGGGCTCAAGCCCTCGTTCAAGTTTTTCAAAAAAAAAATTGATAAAAGGATTAAATTGAAAATTCGACAGGGACTAAATTAAAAAAAATCTTTAAAAATTGATCTTAGTGAAAAAAATAAAAAATTTGGGACTAAATTATAAATTTTCTTATTTTGGATCCGGGCCAACCCCCACTGACCTAGATTCTTACATCCGCCCCTGACCGGGCCATGATTATGTGCACTCTCGTGTATATTGTGTAATTTTTTTACAATAAATGCAATCTTAATTTTTTATTGCCCCTACAACTTTTTGCTCACCTTTAGACTCATGCTCTTATTTTTTAAAAAAAATACCGGAGTTATAGCCATCTTTTTGCTTAGTATTGTAAGTTCTAAAGACTATTGTATTAGCTGGGACTTACTCCTTTTTTTAAGCATGGGTTTATGCTATTTATTAATTGCAATTTTTTTTTTTTTACTCTAGTCTTATTTATCGTACTAATTTTGGGTTTATTTCTACATGTTTTTATCAATTTTAAATTATTCTCTCATATTGTTCTCATTTTGAATCTCTTATAGATAATATTTCATAAAAATTATTATATTAATTATTTTTAAAAATATAGTCAATTATTTATTTTTTTTATTTTTGACCTATCATCCCTTATGTTTCAAATCTATCATGATTGTTGACGTCAACAATTTATATCATTTGTATTTATAATTTATTTACTAAATAACGTAAAGAAAATTAGGATATTTTATAGAATTGTTTTCATTTTTATAAAGAATATATCTCTTAATTTGTAAATCATTAACAAATTATTGTTTATGCATGCTAATTATTAATAAATTTAATAGTAAAATGATAAGAAGTATTTAATTTGAAATAAAAAATAAATATATATATTTAATTCAAAATTTTAAATTATAAAAATTTAATTAAAAATTAAATAAAATTATGTTGATGATAATTTGATCCATATTCTATAAATAACTCTAATTTTTACCTATTTGTACACGAATATGAGTTTAAAAAAATGGATACAAATATAAATGAAGAGATTTTTGTGGGAATTACTCGAGTATAGGTGTAGGTACGGCAATTACACTTCCCAATCCTCCATATATCCATATTATATAATATATAATAATATATATTTATATATAAATTAATTGTATAAGAATAACCAATGCAGTTCCCATGCCAAACACCGGATACAAACAGAAAAAAAAGAGATGTATTATATTGTATAATAAATTACTTAAATGTCAATATTATGTGGCTTCAGTATGTTTTATATAAATTATACTTTATTTGTCTCCTAAAATTTAAAGATCGGCTGCTTCATTAATATTATAAAATTACTATCCTGGAATTCTCTTCGTAATTTTCTTATCAAATTTCCAATTATCTAAATTTTTTTATTTAAATTAATTGTGTGCATATAAAATTTTATATAAAAGAGGCAATACTTTTATTCAATTAATCCACATTAATTATAATTAATTTATTATCTATTTATATTATTAATTATCTCCTTTTTCTCTTTATCAAAATATTCTGAATTCACATAAAATTTTTTATTTAAATCAATAGTGTGATTTTCATAAAATTTCACATAAAATAATAATACTAATTGTCATGATAAATTAAGGTTATAATTTTTTTGTCCATAAAATTTCACATAAAATTTTTTGTCCTAATCATAATATAAAGTCTGAATTCAACATTTAAATTCAGCAAATATATAATGACCTTAATTGTTATGATAAATTGACTTAGGTATTTATTGGATATTTGACATCTTACCTTCTTTTTAGCAAATATATTTTTCATTTATAAATTTAAAAAAAACACTTTCATAAAATCAATTGAAATCCAAAGAGCAAATATATATGCTCATATTATTAATATTTGAAAAAGAAACTCGTGCTTAATTCTAGTTATAAATAAGAATCATTTTTGAAATGAAAGAAAAGTAGTTCATTATCAATTTTTAGAATCACTTTTTCTTTCTCATTTAATAAATAATCAGAAACAATTCTTACAACAATCTACATAAAAAATAAAACTTTGACGAAAATTAAATGGGCAAAATTCAAATACGAATATTCATGAATGCAAATTTTTTCAAGGAAGGATGCATCGAAAATTATAAGAGTGTAGGTTTATTTGATCTTGCAACGTATTGATGTAAATGTAATCAATAGTTTTTTTATTTCCAATTGAAGAACCTGTAGTTTTTCACAATTTTTTATGTCTTAAATACATAATTGAGGAGCAAATATAATACCTTTACTTTTGTTTTACAATCATACTTATAGGTTCTCTAAGAACAATACATATGATTTAAGAAATAAAACAAAAAAAAATATTATTACATTTTGAATAACTTAGAGAGTGTCAATGATAGCCAATCTCCATCTTTGAAGCTCCTTTCTTAAGAGATTGTAGAAGTTCATAATTGTCCAAACATCACCCAAAAATTTCTAGAAAGATGGCAAGGCTTTGTTAGAAGATAAAACAATATATTGATGGGCATTTATTGAGATATAATAGTAGGAGAAATTCAAGGGGAGGCAGGGAAATAGAATGATAATAAAAGAAATTATAGGGAAATGAGATTTTTAAAAAAAAAATTCATGGAAGCCACAAATGATTTCCAAATTGGGCATTTATTGAATTCTACCGATTTTACAATAATTAACCAAATTTTCAAATTTCATATTTCAAAATAAATGAGGAATACGTTGGAGAATGAAATACTAAGTTATTAGGTTACATTGGCCACTCACTTAATCTGCTTTTCATGGAGAGCAAAACTCACATATTCTATATTTGTAGTATTTGGAGAATGAAGCCTAATTTCTTTTATAAGACATAAACTATTGTTGATTCTGTGTAAGAATATGACACCTAACATTTTTATTTGCTATTTTTTGAAACTCTAAGTTAGATAATAAATTTAAAATTATATACATAATCATTTGATTTAAATATAAAAAAAAAAATTTAAGATAAACTTTAGCTAAAACATTTATATTCTTCTTTGTTGTGGTAGTTATATTAGCTTTTTTGGATACCTATTATCTTATTATTATATGTAAATTTTAATTTTTTTAAAAAAATTATAATAGGATATAAGTAAATATTCATTATTTAAATAAAATAGGGATTAGTAAATATGCATCATTCAACAAAATATTATTTAGTATCCCTACCGAAAAAATTATTTAAATACTTTTCCTTATTATTTTCGTTTAAATATATATTTTAGATATTTTGATTGTGAATAAGAGAGCAAGAGTTTCTCTCTTATTGAAAATATCATAAAGAATAAAAATGAGGGAAATTCCATTCCCTTTGAAGCAGCATTGTAGTATCCATGTCCATTTAAAACTGGTTTGGGCTGTCCAAAGACACACCTGAGGCTTCCGCACTTGCCGATTCCTTTGTCAAAACCACAAAAGTGTAGGGAAGAAACAGGCAGGCACAGCGGAAACAATAAAAATCAATACCACACAACTTTTCCTGTCTTTTGTGTGAATCAAACCAGAAACCAATATCTAACCAACAGCACAAAACCAAACATCAAATGTAGCAATAAAGTACTGAAAATTCTAGAAAGAGAGACACCAAAATTTTAACGTAAAAAACCCCTCAAAAGAGAGTAAAAACCACGGGACCGTAATCCAGCCAAACACTCCACTATAATCAGTTCTGAATACAATCTCTCTAGCTAAAACTAGAGGAATACAACAGCATTTCTTCAAGAA
>JANHAO010006547.1:0-21224 GCA_026873985.1 Saraca asoca
AATGAGTTGTACTACCTACTAAGGAAGGGAGGGAGAGAGGGGGGGGGGGTGGGGGGGGGGGGGGGGTGGAGGGGAAATTCTGATCTTTCTGTATGTGTTGATTTGCATTTGACCAGTGCATTATGAATGTTGAAATGGCAGGTGTCTGAACTCCCTCACGAGAAAGAGGCTGTCTATGGTGCATTAGACAAATGGACGGCTTGGGAGACAGAGTTCCCATTGATTGCAGCAGCTAAGGCTTTAAAAATCTTCAGGCAAAGGCGTCAATGGGTTCGTGTAATTCAAGTATGACTATTGCATTATGCCTTGTATCATAGGAAACTTATACTTATTTTATATACTACTGACCTCTGCAATTTCCTTTAAAAATTGTGTAAGAATTGCACAATTAAGAGATATATATTTATCTATTAACTGCTGTTTACTGGCCATTGGTTTATTTTAATTCTAAGTTGACCATATTCTATCTGAGATTTTGATTTTGTTATTCTCTGTCATAGATAATAATCATTTGTGATATTAACTCTATTTCCTTTTCTTTTCATATTATCACAACATGCACCTTCAATATTTAATATCACTTAAATTTTGGTAGTTGCAACATAGTTTCTTGAGTTTCTGCACTTGCCTGTTTCCATATAAACTGACCCTATAATATCTCTTTGCTGATGGTTGAGGTACTTGCAAGAATATTTCCTTAACATGAGGTATTTTTATTTTAATTTCTATGGGCTTTGACCTTAAATTGTTTGCAGCCTTAGAATTTTGCTGAACAAATAGTTAGCTTAGGTTGAAATTGCCACATCAATAAGGGTCTAGATTTTGTGATATCCTATGAGATAAGTCTCTGTCTCTTCAAAATGTGTTTCTTGTAATGTAGCTTTGGAGGCAATGCCTGCATAGTGTTATTCTTCCATTCAGAGTATGATCCAGTTTATATTTGATTGACCTAGTGTTGAAATCATATAAATTCTTAACAAGATATATATCTTCATATATATGTTTCAAGAATTTCTTTCTTCCTTATAATGTCTTGTCCAATATCTTCATATTCTTCAAGATGGTTTTATCCTTGTCTGTCTTGGTGGCATGATGCATTGTATGTATGTATGTTTGTATATTGCATCCCAGGAGGATTGGATTTTTATTTTTCTATATTTTTGAATTAGCATGAACTTATGGTGTTTATCTTGCATGTTAATTCTTTTGCTTGGGGGATGAGAGGGTCCAGTGCTCGTATCAACACTAAAGCTGGATACCATTGAGTTTTAGTTGTTTACTTGTGCAGAATGAAAAGGAATTTTACTGAAGTGATACTAATACCACTAATCATTCAGGTGGCAAAGTGGATGTTAAGCAAAGGTCAAGGAGCAACTTTGGGAACATATGACACCCTTCTTCTAGCATTTGATATGGACCAAAGAGTTGATGAGGCAGAATCATTGTGGAATATGATCTTACATGCCCATACACGCTCTCTCTCAAAGAGATTGTTTTCCAGGATGATTGCGCTGTATGATCATCATAATTTCCCCGACAAGATAATAGAGGTACACTTAGTCGAAGTAGCACCAAGCACCAATTCTACTTTAACTTCTGTATTGTTTGTAGTTTTGTACAAACCCTTTTTGATTTGACTGTTCTACATGTACTGAGCATCTGATTGCTTGAACATAATTAGTTTTATTGCATTGTGCTAAGGACTATATTTCCGTGCATGTAATTTTAGGTATTTGCAGATATGGAGGAGCTGCGCATGAGACCTGATGAAGATACGGTCAGGCGTGTGGCACGTGCCTTTGGAGAACTAGACCAAAAAGACAAGCAGCAGTTAGTCATAAAGAGATATGGACTTAAATGGAAGTACATTCACTTTAATGGTGAACGGGTTAAAGTCAGAACGGAGGCATGGGATGAAGAAGAAGAAGAATTCAGAAATGAGATTAATTGTCATTGAGGAAACAAGCTGTTCCTCATACATGGATCAGCTGATTGAGAGAAATTAATTTCTTTCATTCTGTGGCCGTCTTGTCAGATATTTGATCAATTTGAGCCATTTCTATGCTAAATGACTCACTAGTGTCTGAATTCTGTCTGACCATTGTCAGAATGTATCGAGCTGAGCTGATGATCAATGATCCATACATGGATGTTTTGACATGTAATGTAATATGATGTGTTTATCAGAGTCTGAAATGATCGATTGTATGTATATGGTACTTTGCAGTATACTTATCCATATGACAAGGTACTTCAGTAATTTCAAATATATTTGCTTAACTGAATTGGGGAGGAATTTGATGACAGTATTAGGTCTTGTTTGACTAAGCTTATTAGGAGCTTATTTAAGTTTATCTACTGAAATAAGTGTTTATATTGATTTTAACTAGTATTTGGATGAACTTATTATATTAGCTCATTGGTTTCTTATAAGTTGATTGAAATTTATTTTTATAAACTCGTTTAAGTAGCTTATTCAAAAAAGTTATTTTGAAAGTTAAAAAGAATTTAACCACGATTGTTTTTATAATAGTTTTTAATGATGGTTGGAATGAGTCTTGTGTGCGAGCGAGGTATTGTCCGCTTTGACCGATCTCGTGGTCGCACGATTTTATCTTTCAGGGAGATTTTGTTTCCCAAAAGGCGCCTCGTCATTAGGAGGAGCATACCCCCGTTTTATAAGGCATAAGGATACTCGACTTCTCATTGATGTAGGATTTCTGTTCACCCCTGCTTCTTTTTACTATCAACATAAGCCCCCAAGTCGGGTGGGCTTGTGCGTAGCGAGGCATTGGAGGTCCCCACAGACGGCGTCAAATGATGATGGTCAGAATGAGCCTTGCTTGTGAGCGAGGTATTGTCCACTTTGACCGATCTTGTGATCATATGATTTTGTTCTTCGGGGAGATCTCGTTCTCCAAAAGGCACCTCGTTGTTTAGGAGGAGCGTACCCCCGCTTTATAAGGCACAAGGACACTTGACTTCTCATCGATGTGGAACTTTTGCTCATCCCTATCTCTTTTTACTATCAACAGTTTTAAACATAAAGGTATTTAATAAAATATCATAATCCAACTCAAATTAGTTCATCTACTTTAAAGATAGGTGGGGTTAATGCACAGAACTTGGAAAAAATGACATTCCTTTAATGTGTGTATCATGCTCATCTTATCAGGGAACAATTTGTCCAATTAGATCATCAAAGGCAGCGTTGTTGTTACCAAGTTTTTTTTTCCGATAAATTACACTTATCTTTTTTGAGGTTAGCTTAATTACACTCACATTTCTATTTTTGTAAATATATAACCACCTTTCTTATTTTTGTACAAGAGGGGAGATGAGGTAAGTATATATTTATAAAAATAAATGGCAAGAACGTAATTAAATTAAATATTAAAAGAGATAAATATAATTTAGACTTCTTTTTTTATTTTTTATTTTACCATTGCTTAACTGTAGAAAGAAAGAAAAAGGTAGGGAGAGGATCAGAAGAGGGCTTTCTCTACTTGCGATACAATGTAGAAGAGGTACCAATAAAAAAACAAGAGAAGATAAATAGGGTGTCTGTTGTAAACCAACTTGTCTTGAAAGAGAGAGAATACCATTTTTTGAATTCTATATTTGGAAGACTGCTTTGGGGAATTTCCTCTGTCATAATACTCACTATATCATTTAATTAAAAACTTACATGATTTGAAAAGAGTGTTGCAGAAGTTGATTTGTCATGATGTCTGAAAGATTATTTCCCTAAAAAAAATCTGAATGCAATTAGATCAGTCTATATCCAATACACTTGTTTTGGATAAACAAATGATATAAAAAAAAAAAGTGGCCATATGAGGCCCAGCAAAGAAATGAAAACCAACTTCATTGGGTGAGAGTTTAGACCAGAGAGACTAGAGATAATGATCCATACGAGAAAACACCCCAAAGGCTTAAATAATCAAAAGATGGTTGACACATTTCCTATGTATATATGTCAGGGCATGCACAAAACACCTTGTACAATGTATATACCATATTTCTAATTGTGGTTACGGTTATGTTGTGATTAGCAAAATTCTAGATAAATATGAGATCATACAACTACTGTATCTCAAAATTTTAGAAAGTTGTGGTTGCAGAATCTAAAGCAATAACAATTTTGTGTGCAATATTACAGCTGCAGACTACAATTTAGAACCATGGTATATGCTACTACAATTTAGAACCATGGTATATGCTAATGTTCTTATTGTAGATGCCCTTACTGCAGAAATAATTAGTGCAAGGAAGTTTGATCATATTATGTTCAATTGTAATCAATTATGGATAAAACATCATTAAGAGTATTTTAGAGAAAAAGATAATGTGCCTCTGTATCAAGTAAGCACTTTACCAATAGTAGATTTAAAAGCAGCATCTAATGCCCTGGGGGAGCCAGACACACAAGTTCATCTTCCTGGTCAAAGATTTATGAATATTGGCTCTGCAAATCACTTAAGAAGACCTGGCTTGAAAATGTAAGAATGTTTAATGCAAAGTTATTGAAACCTGGGGATATAACACAAATTTTGATATAACGAGCAACTCTGCCGTAACAATAGCAGTGACATCAACCAAACAACAAATCATAGTGCTACTGATGGCAGAAAACAAAATTGGTGAAGGATGTTACATCATAATTTGCATAACGGATATCACAGTTTCCCAGACCAGACCAAAAAAATGAGATGTTACTCAGCAAAGTGCAGATATGTGGACATCAATTAAACAAGTAAACATGTTAACATGTCGGTTGAAACGGGATAAACAGGAAATCTTGTATAATCCAAAACGAACATATATAACTAGGAAAGAAATCTGGCATTTTCACCTGAGTTGAAAAATTCACCATGGCATAGTGAAGTCAGGAGTAGAATTAAGTTCACAGCAAGCTTCCAAAGGTCTGAGTTTAGCTGACCACAGAATCTCAAGCAACTAGTAATTCTCCGATCATTACTGCAGATATCAAATGATACAGGTAACTGACTAGAAGAGAAGCTCATTCAAATGGAATTTTATGTTGATATTACTCTCCACTCATAGTTGCACTATCAAATCGTACACATTTAAAGATGGAAAGACAGAGAACATTACAATAATTCAGTCTTTTCCTCCCCTCAACCTTCCACCTCCAATGGAATGGCAGACCTGCAATCCTAAAAGGAAAATAGACAAATTATTATGAAGTAATTAGTAACTAAGGTTTACGGAAATCAAGTAAACAAAAGTGCGTTCAAGAGGAAAAAAAAAGTGTGCTGAAGAAGACCACACTCACACAACAACATCCAAGAATCCATTCAGCTTTAAGAAGTAACAATTCATAAAACAGTAGTTACAAACGATTGGCATCGTACATTAGATTCATAAGAACAAGACTTCAGGATAACTCTGTCCTTATAATTCCTTCTTTTTTGCAGACAATAAATTCTAAATTACTCTTCATAAGAAAACATGTTGGCAAAATGATTGCTAAAAAAAAAAAAAAAAACACAACAGTCTTTCAGAAATCTGATGCAACGAAAAACAACCACCTAATAGAACAACTAATCCAGTTAGATCAACTAAGGCCTTTATTTCAGCAATCTACAACAGCCTTTCAGAAATCTGATGCAACGAAAAACAACCACCTAATAGAACAACTAATCCAATTACAATGAAAAGAAAAAAAATCAAAGACAAATAGCATGCCTTACCTGCTATTTTGTTGTGACAAAAGTTATATCATTATATCATCACAGATAGTGGTGGACCAGGACAACCAATGAGTGGGGCCTGACCTGTGGGTTGCTGACTTGCTGCGGTGCCTTTTGTGTTATATGCCTGACACCTTTATATAAAAATTTTGTAAAAAAAAAATTGAATGGGGGCTTGAGCCCCCATTGGGCCTCACATGGATTTGCCACTAATTACAGATGACAACAATCACAAACTCGGTAATTTGGCTACCATCCCACTATTGAAACACTAATCTATTAACAATGATAGAAAACATAATGAAGCAGATTAAGAGTACAAGATGAATGAGGATGATAGTCATGTCGTGCTAAAAAAGAACACAAATGAAACATCAGTATCCTTGAGGCTTTTAGCATTGTCTCTGTTGGCTTGCTTATGTTTTACTTGTTAACTTTTTGTATGAACCTCTGCTATTCATAATATGTGTTACACCCCGATTCATGGAATATGACTAGCATAGAAGGTCATCATCAGGAACCATTTACAAACTTAATAATGCAAAGTCTTTCCTAATCTGACTCAACATTTCAAAGATCAAAATTAAATTGATGCAAAATCAAATATTTCCTTTTTAATTTCAATTAAAAATTCAGTAGAATTTCCTTTATTTTTTGGACTTCTAAGCACAAGACTTATACAACAGACAAAGGCTATACGCCCTATACATAACCTGTATAGAAAAATTAGGAAATCCAACAATCGAGATAACACATAGTCTATAGCCTAAAGACAACAATCAGATAACACATATGCACATTTACAACTTCTCCAGCTGTCTAAATTCATACCATTTATATACCTTAAGCTTCGCAGGAAAAGATCTATTCAATTAAGGAGCATATCCTGTACCAGTGGGATGAGTGTGGATGGTAGGGGTAGCTTCAGGCTTTGAAAAAAAAATGGAAGGAAAATAGGGTGAGTTTCATAGAAACTTAATGAACAGATAATCCTATAAAAAAAATCAAAATTCAGTTTGAAATTCATGTTCAAAATCCAAAGGGGTAAAACATACATTGGTGAAGATAAACTTACTAGTTTAAAAGGCACAATCTCAAAATAAGTTTCGAAACTTTAGTTCATTAGAAAAGTCAAGTCATTAAATATAGTATTCAACAAAATTAAAAGATATAGTAGAGTATGATATTGTGAGAAATACTCATCATGATGTAAACACAGGAGAAATTCATTTAGATTTTCTTAATTTACCAATATTCGATAATAAATATTCTAGGTTTTTTTTTTTTTTCTAAAATGCAATTGGCATTCAAAGGATAATTCTTGAAGGTAATCGTACCTAATAGATATCACCATAATCTATCCAAATATACTAATTAGATAATAAGATATTCTCCCATTTATTTCTCCAATAGATATTCTAATCACAAGTGTACTTGAGGGTTTTTCAAAGAATTTCCAATGGAATTAGGATTTCAAAAACAAGTAATTGATCTAAAAGCATCATGCTACCTGATAAATCCAGAGATAAGAATCAATTCTAATTAGATCATGATATCAAAAAATCAGAAATTATTATCAATCATTCTAGGTAGTATAAATTTCAGTAATATCAAAAATTTCATATCACAGTAAAATGAAATCATTGATTCTATAAATAGTAATCATTATAAAATGCAAAAATATGCTAAGATAATCATTTTCATATTTATGCATCATATGGTTAAATGAATCATTAGTTACAAAAACAAAAATCAATATAAAATGCATAAGTTTGCTACAACAAATCATTTTCAGATATACAATATATAGTTAAAATTTCATAACAAGTTAACATAAAAAATTCAATTTCTCAAAAATCATAATGTTCTGAACAAAAAATTATTTTGTATTGCAAAACAGGACTCACAAGGAGTAGGATTGTCTAATTACCTCATAAGCATATGATTTTTATCTTGGGTTCCAAAATAGCCAATGTAGATACTCCTTAAATCCTCCTTATCTTTGGACACTAGACATAATTAGTTGCTAAATTTAGTGTCTAATTATTATGAATAATTTCTCTACATACTATAAGCCATTCTAAGTTGAATTACATTATTTAAGACTTAAGTGATGTTTACCAAAAACTCTTGAACTAAATAGCAATCTGATTAAACTAAAGTGACATAGGCAGGTAAGGGTAACTTTTAATGGGCTACTATGTGTCATAGAAAAAAAAAAGGGAAATACAAGTTGTCTTCAAATAGCCCAAAGCTATCTCAACTGGCCCAACCACACTGAACGGCCTGTGCAATGTGGCTGAGGATAACACAGCAACACTTCAGCTTGCATAGGGCAACACAACAACACTTCAGCTTGTGTGGGGCAACATAACAGTAGTTTGACTTATGGAGGATAGCCGTGATCATAAGGTTGGCTGAGCAGAAGGATGCCAATAGTTGATAGAGTTGATTGGTGCTAGACTGTGGTGCTAAAATGCTTCGACTAAAGGGTAGCTAAGTTAATTGATGCAGTTGGACTAGCATGTTTGATGAGCCACCATCAGTACTTTGGCACGACACTAGGTTACAAGCTAAAGTTAAGCTAAAAATGAGCCAAAGCTCTCACTAGACAATAGATTGAAAACATAGGATGAATAGTGCAAGTGGATCGATGCTAGATAGCAAAAGCTCAGAGGTAGAGTGATCACATTGGCAACCTAGATTACTGAATAATTTGGAATGAAGCTCAAAGGTGGAGTGATCACATTAGTATCTTAGACTATCGAATGATCTGGAATGAAGCTTATCGACCAAAACAAACTAAAGCTAGCCAGAACAAAGCTAGAGTAGACTGAGAGCAAAGCTGTAGCTCTTCAAATGGTCCATAGCAGCTAGTCGATGACAAGCATTAGTGAATGAAGGTTGAGCAGAAGCATAGTTAGAAAAGAGAAAAAGAAAGGAAAAGGAGAAGAAGCAATAGCTCTTCATGAGGAAGACAGAGATGAGCAAAGGGATGCCGGAGTTGCTGGAGTTTTAAGGAGAAAAATAAATGTGCAGGGGTTAGCATCCATTTAAATAAAAGCAACATGAAATAGAAAAATTACGATTCAGCCTAACAAAACCTTAACACTTTCACTGTTGTCCATTAGAAAAAGGAAATAATCTTGATATGGCCATAGCAAAATCTTTAAAGCTTTTGTTTTAGTCCACTAGATTATTATTATTATTATTTTTTATTTTCTTATTTTCTTTTCTCTAGGGTGCTGCAAACTCTCCTCCTAACAAAAAAATTCTTACATGAATTCTAGAAACATTATTGTGTAGGATCAAAACAAATATTAGGTTAATTACTGAAAATGGGGCTCCAAAGACATTAGAAGGGAAAGTTCTTACCAATAAGCTATTCAAATAGATGGGGGTATTGGTCATTCATAGTTGGCTCAGGTTTCCAAGAAATATGGGTTTTGTTCTCAATGTTTCTAACAAATTCATGTTTAACATTACTTTATTTGTCCTAGTTGTATCCTGATTGTACCTAGATCTTGCTGAGCCTTTCAGATCATATACCCTTAAAATTTTCTTGCTATAAAAGAAATTCTCCATAACCATAAGATCCATTTTCGTCTCCTTGCCACCTTTGGGTATTTGATAGAGACTTGATAAACACTAAGAATTTTGGCAAGGCAAGTTGGGCTTCTAGAGGTCATAGAATCTATAAGGTACTTAAAATACTAGCATATAAGATTCGAGTTTTGTCTTTGTGACTTATTTAATGATGAATCTTTCATCTAGAGACTTGGCAAAATCTACATTGCTTTTCCTTCCTTGTGCACTCCACTCCCGACAATAGCTCATAGATAACACTTCTTTCTAAGTGAGTCAAATTGCTTCACCAAATAACAAGTGATAGAAAAGGTTTACTTTCTCTCCAACATTTAGGGAATCATCACCAAAAGAAACTCATAAGTGAGACAATTTTTGGTGTTAGTAAGAAAGGAATTGATAGAAGATGAAGTATCTTCAGATCCATAATTACTATAATGGATATAATCTAAGTCTAGCGAGTCAATAGACTGCTAAGCAGAAAAGGTGAATGTGATTGAATCTTCTTTACTTCTCTTATGAGAAATCTAACCTACGTCATGCAAATTCAACTTATCAGCAACCTAGCCGTCATATATTTAAAACTAAGGGCATAAGATCTTATTCTAATGGGTCATTGTCACAAACAATAATAACTTTATCACCATTATCAAATTGGAGAAGCAACAATCAAACACATTTATCCATTTGTGATGCAGAGGAGATAAAGGAAGGTGTTGAGCTCATTATTAGATTTAACTTTTGTGTCTCCCAAGGTAACACTTGGAAGTAAGCCTATAATATATTTGAGACAGGATTTCTAACCATATTCCTATAGTCTCTATAGAAGCATTAAAGGACCTAAGCATTTATAAACATAATTCTGGGGCAAGCCTTTCTTGATTCTTTCCTAAGTTTTCAATGCTAAATCAAAAGAATGAACTCATTCATATCTATCACATTCAATTAATAATCTAAATGTACAGTCAATGACTTATTTATGACATTCCCTTAACCCTAATTTCCTACACTTAAAAAAAAGTTTTATACACCCACATCACTACTCATGTGATAACTGATTAACCATATTAACTCATAAATGCAATACTCATTCATAACTAGATAAAACAATATCATTGTAAGCATATAGGTGTTCACATGTGGCATCCTCCTAAAATCAGCATTTCTGAGTAAAGCTATACTCCCACAATTATACATTTCAACCAGACACTAATGTTACACATAACACAGTTCTCATATAAACTTTAATCTATCTTGGCCAACTCAAGATACTATACCCAAGTAGTATATAACGTTATCATAAAAGTAGTGCTATTTCCTCAAAAATACATAAGACATCTCTAATACTTATTTCATATTCAAACAGTTACAAACACATAGACAATTTCCAAGATTCAAGCAACCACATATACTTACATACTTTTATACTTACACATATCATATGTGGCATAATGCTAATATATTCTCATTCAATTATTTCAATTAAGACAATACATAGCAAATATGGATTTAGGCTTATTTTAATCATAAAACATTGATCATTTTTCAAGGGTGTAGAAAATGATTGATTTACTCACTTACGTTCAAGGCTAAACTAAAAGAAGTTTCTTTCATGGCCACCAATTTAGATTGATTATCTTTGATACCTTTACTAACACCAAGAAATGATGGCTGTAACTTTTAAAGCGAGATATCACATACTTTCGAATACAAAGAAATTTGACTAGTAACCAACATTCAACATTTTCACTAAAGCTTGACCAAACTTAAGCTTCCAACTTATAAGCATAAATCTACCTCACTATCTATCCAGAAATTTCTGGCCAACTCAAATCATTCTACCATGTCTACTTAGGTAATATTACCTATCTAGTCCATCATTTGGCATTACAAATTCCTATCTCAATGCACATATACTCATTATCATAGGTTACTTAAGGAAAATCAAGCATTCCCTTGTCACTTCACGAGCTATTCCTAAAAACTTATATATATACATGACCTCTTTTTTTCACACTCACAATCCCTAGTTATACCCTTAAAACACATAACATTAGCTTTCCTATAGTCTCAATTCAACATCACTGTTATGTCTTAGCATCAAATACAAAATAACATATATACAATTACCATACCGAGTAAGCCATGACCTTGGATTTGTGACCCTTCTTTTCTACAGTAATATTGTCCTTTAGCTAATAGGGTGCCACAGAGACCTTGTCCAAAAATAGCTGCTCATTTGAAAGTTGACTAGATGTTCTTTCTCCATATTTGAGAAAATGATCATTGCATATCATTGTCAACTCTTTTAGCTCATCATCAAGCAACTTTATTTTAAATCGAAGAAGATCCTCTTCTTTAGCCTTTTGAATAAAAAGCCACTAGGGATCTTTAAACTTATGGAGGGTTTTGTTTTGTAGCCATTTAACTGGTACAAACTGATGAAAAGAATTCATCACTTTAATCCCTTCTAAGGTAGGGCTAGTTGACACTAGAGCTTTATTCATAAAGTTGCTATAGATATGTTTCTTGAAGGATATATCATTGCTAATATGGATGGTAGCTGTGTGCCTAACCCCTTTTAGTACAGCTTCTAAAGTTTCAAATGTTTCACATTTATAACTTGAAGTAACATCCTCTGAAGATTCCTTTGGAACATCTTGAATATCCAATTCCTTAATCACCCAGAATATCTCATGTAATTTTCGTGCAAGTTTTTTTTCAATAACATTTTCATCCATGTTTCCTACTTCATCATCCTTGGAATTTTGCAACAGACTAAGACAATGTTCCTTCTGGTACATTGCTATAAATGGAATATCACATTTCTTCACATGATGTAATTCCAAAAACCTGAGAATATCCTCCTTCTTTATTGCATCAAGTAGTCTAAAAGATATATCCTTCCCTCCTTTCTCATTGATCAATAAATATATGTTTGTTGCAAGTTGACTAAATATCCCTAATGTTTATTCCTTTGTTTTCATCATTTTTTTTCAAGTTGTGAAGATCCCATAATTTCCTAAAAAATATGAATCTTTTCAGGTATGTCTATATCATTTACATCATTGCCCTGCCTAGTTGCATATGCAATCATAGGCATGCAAGGTTCATAATCCTCATACAGCTGGCCAGATTTATCAAAACTAGATTTGGCTCTTCTTAACATTGATGAAGAATGTTTAGGTCTATTATACTTTCATTGCCCCCAAAGAGTTTCCCGTCTGGTTTGCCAAAAGAGGACCACTCTTACATTGATCATCAATAGAATTCTTGTTAGAAATTTTTGCTAGCATTATGACTGTTATCAATATCACCTTCCTATTATCTAACAGAAGGATTTATCTAGACAAGGTTCAGATATGTATGTGAGTAGAAATAAAAGATTTAAGAATTACGGAGATTTTCAACATATTCATGGTGTGGGCATCAACATATCTTTATTTATGTGTCATACTCCCGGACGCACTAACATAAACTCAATATGTCTATCCTAATTGGTAGTTGGAGACCCCTAATTGTGCACCTAGACTCTAGATCATGCTTTAAGACTAACTTTGTCACACCTTGATCCATAGAACATGACCGGCATAGAAGGTCACCATTAGGGAACCTTCTACAAGTCTAATAATGCAGAATCTTTCCTAATTTGACTCAACATACCATAGACCAAAATTAAATTGATGCATAATCAAATATTTGTATTTTAATTTCTACCAAAAATCTAGCAAAATTTTCTTTGTTTCCTAGACTTCTGGGCATAAAGCTTATACAACAGATAATGCCCTATACATAACCTATATAGCAAAATCAGGAAATCCAACAATCCAGATGACACATGGTCTATAGCCTAAAGACAGTAATAAGAGAACACATATGCACATTTACAACTTCTCCAACTGCCTAGATTCACATCATTTATATACCTTAAGCTCCACAGGGAAAGATCTACTCAGTCAAGAAGTAGATCCTGTACTAGTGGGATGAGTGTGGATGGTATTGGTAGCTTCAAGCTTTGAAAAAAAAAGGGCAGGAAAATAAGATAAGTTTTATAGAAACTCAATGAGCAGATAATCTCACAGAAAATCTAAAACTCAATTTGAAATTCATGTTCAAAATCCAAAGGGGTGAAACATACATTTGTGAAGATAAGCTTATCAATTTAAACGACACAATCTCAAAATAAGTTTTGAAACTTTAATTCATTAGAAAAGTCAAGTCATTAAATATAGCATTCAACAAAATTAGAAGATGCAACAGAGTATGATTTTGTGAGAAATACTCATCATGATGTAAACACAAGAGAAATTCACTTAGATTTTCTAAAATTTACCAATATCTAAGTAACAAATATTCCAGGTTTTCTTTTTTAAAATACAATTGGAATCCAAAGGATAATTCCTAAAGGTAACCATACCTAATTGATATCATCATAATCCATCCAAATCCACTAATTAGGTATTCAGATATTCTCCCCATTATTTCTCCAATAGATATTCTAATTATAAGTGCACTTGAGGGTTTTCCAAGGAATTTCCAATGGATCTAGGATTTCAAAAACAAGTAATTGGTCTAAAAGCATCATGCTACTTATAAATCCAGAAATAAGAATCAATTCTAATCAAATCATGATATCAGAAATAAAAAAATATTATCAATCATTCTAGGTAGCATAAATTTAAGTGATGTCAAAAATTCTATGTCATGGTTAAATGAAATCATTGATTCTATAAACAGTAATAAGTATAAAATGTAGGAATATGCTAAGATAATCATTTTCATATTCATGCATCATATGATAAAATGAAATCAATAGTTCCATAAATAGAAATCAATATAAAATGCATAAGTTTGCTATGACAAATCATTTTATGATATACAACATATAGTTAAAATTTCATAACAAGCTAACATTAAAAATCCAATGACTCAAAAATCATACTGTTCCAGATAACAAAATTGTTTTGTATTACAAAATGGGATTCACAAAGGAGTAGGATTATTTACTCACCTCATAAGCACATGATTTTTATCTTGGATTCCAAAATAACTAATGTGGACACTCCTTAAATCCTCCTCATCTTTGGACACTAGACATAATTAGTTGCTAAACTTAGTGTCTAATTATTATGAACAATTTCTCTACATACTATAAGCCTTAAGTGACGTTTACCAAAAACTCTTGAACTAAATAGCAATATGATTAAACTAAAGTGACATACGCAAGTAAAAGTAACATTTAGTGGGCTGCCATGTGTCGCAGAAAAAAAGAGAAATACAAGTTGTCTTCAAATAGCCCAAAGTTATCACGGATGTCCTAGCCACATTGCACGGTCCATGTAGTGTGGCTGAGGACAACACAACAACACTTTAGCTTGTGTAGGACAACATAACAGTAGTTCGACTTGTGCCAGATAGTTGTGATCATAAGGTTAGCTGAATAAAAGGATGTCGATAGCTAATGGAGTTGATCGGTATTGGACTGTAGTGCTAAAATGCTTCAATGAAGGGTAGCTCAGTCAACTTATGCAGTTAGACTGGCATGCCCAATAAGCCACCATCAGCACTCCAACATGACACTAGGTTATAGGCTGAAGTTGAGCCAAAAATGAGCCAAAGCTCTCACTGAATGGTGGATCAAAAATAGGGGATGAATAGTACAAGTGGATCGATGTTTGATAGTAGAAGCTCAAAAGTGAAGTGACACACTAGTAGCATAGACTACCAAATGATCTGGAATGAAGCTCATTGGCCAGTACAAATTGAAGCTAGTTAGAGCAAAGCTAGAGAAGACTGAGAGCAAAGTTACAGCTTTTTGGATGGTCAGCAGCAATTGGTTAATGGTAAGCATCCGTGAATGGAGGTTAAGTAGAAGCATAGCCAGAAAAGAGAAAAAGAAAGGAAAAGAAGAAGAAGCAGCGGCTACTCGTGAGGAAGACAAAGATGAGCAGAGGGATGCTGGAGTAGTTGGAATTTTCTGGAGAAAAATGAATTAAGAGGGGTCAATGCCCGTTTAAATAAAAGCAAAATGAAATGGGGAATATTGTGATTTGGCTTCAACAAAATCTCAACACTTTCATTGTAGTCCATAAAAAAAAGCAAAAAAGTTATGATACAACCATAACAAAATTATTAAAGTTTCTATTTTAGTCCACCGGATTATTATTATTATTTTTTATTTTATTTTCTCTAAGGTGCTATAATATTTCCACTTTCATAAGATAAATAAATAAATAAAAACATTGGCAATGAAGCAAATCTTGATTCTAGTGATATATAATATTCCATGGATGAAAATGCCATGATTTAGCTATGAGTGAGCATCATCACTGATTAAGAAATTATTTTGTGCCATGTTGTTCATCTAACTCTTCCTTTTCTAATTTATTATCTAGAAGAGCTCAAAGAATTGTTTAGAGAGCCCATTAATCATTTAGTTAAATGTATATATATTCCTTAGTCAACCATTTTTTGAAATAATACTTGCATTGTTTGTACAACTACAAGTTGGGACAACATTCTTTATATATTGTAATTGTAGCTGGGAACTTCCAATTTCCAAACAAATATAAGAATGTAAATCATGAAGTAGTTAAAACTATAGAACTCAATATCATGATCTTTAAGCCTGAGTATTGATAATATTGAAAATGAAGCAGAGAAGTCAGCACCATGTCCATATTAGAGGAAATGGAATATCAAGTAAAGAAAATCCTACATACATCATAAGAAGCTAAGCATATAAAATACTGAAGGATGAATGATATTGTCAGGGATGTAAAGGGTTGTAAACTTTGGATTTTTTAACTTTTCTCCACTAGTTTTCTGTTTCTTTTGTAGTATGATAATTTTTCTTTCTTTTTCTTGGATGTTGATTTTATTCTAATATCTACTAGCAAAGTAAGAGAGGTCTTCATAATGTTGAGGATTACTTTCTTTTGGCCACACTAGCAAATACTGATGATGGTGAAAGCTTCCTAATGATAGTGTTGGCTTTTGGATTTTAATCTTTTCAAAGATTAATCCTTTAACTTTTAACATTTCATGGCCAAAAAAAGAACACAAAAGAAACATTTAACAAAAAGTACAAAAAAGGTTTATTATTGCCTTTAATAGTTAGGATGGAAGGCATATTAATTTAGGAGATAAAGGCATGCAAGACCTATGTTTTAAAAATTAGACTAGACCAGAATAGCCAGTTCAAAAGGAAAACTGGCGAATTGGTAAGGTCTAGTGTTATACAAAAAGAAGTTGTTAAAAAAAATTCAAAAAACAATTAACTAGCACAAATTTGCTTAAACCGTGTAAATCACAACATTTTATCCACTTTTCTTTTATATGGTTTTTCTTTAGGTAAAAGTAGACTACATAGTTTGGTATTTAGTCACCACTATTATATTGAAGCCTCAAACCCTATCTACCTCATGCAGACATAACCCCAAGTTAACCTACTGTGCTACTTCTTCAAGAATCAATGTTCTCCTTTATTCTCTTTTTCAGAAATTTTCATTTTTTAGTGCTTTTCATTTCCAAAATTTTCTTTCTACATATTTAAAATCTATAGATATCTTTGTGTATATGAAACCCTGGTTGGTTTGACCTTAGTTAGACAACTAAACCTTGAAGTGCTCATTTCCAATTTAGTGTAAGTTTAGTTTTGAAGACATTTTACAACAAAAACACATCTTATTTTGCTTATTTTGTTGAATGATAAAAGGATTACTATCAAAAATTCAATAATTCAGATACCACCACTCATTTGAAATCCCAACTCTAGAGGAATGATTGAAAGGATACTTTGTATTGATAAAGTAGGTTGAGCATGTCTTTAATGGAATTTTATGTCAGTCATCTTGTGCACATAAACCTCAACAAAATAGGGTCATTGAATGTAAAAAATTGACATTTAATTGAAACTACTCAAACCCTATTGTTGCATCTTAATGTTCATTTTCATGTTTGGGTTGATGCTATAATTACTACATATTATCTCATCAATAGAGTTCCCTTTTCTATTCTTTAGAATAATATTCCTTATTCCATATTGTTTCTTAATAAGTCATTATATGACCTTCCTCTTTGTGTTTTTGGTTATGTTTGCTTTGTTTATAACATGACTCCTGGATAGGATAAATTGTCAACTAATTCTATCAAGTGCATCTTTCTTGGTTATTCTCACATTTAAAAAGGTTACAAATGTTACTCCCCAAACACTTAATGATACTATATATCAACTGATGTCACCTTCTTTAGGTCATCTCCATTCTATTCGTCATCTACCAAACCATAACAAAACTTGTTAAAAGAATTCCTCCTTATTCTTTATATTCCTCTTCCTCTTCATTCTCATCTTATTATTCTTGAGTCTACTTCATCCTCTATGCTACTGCAGGTATATCATCGGCAATCTCATACTTATATTGAAACCGATGTCCCTTCAATTTCTTCTGATTCTCTAAAGGTGCCTGCTGACTCACTTCTTGCTCTAGCATCTCCACCTGCTATAGACCTACCTCTTAAGGGCCAATTTCCCATTGTCATGAGAAAAGGTACTCATTCTACTAGTAATCCTCATCCTATTTATAATTTTCTCAATTATCATCTTTTGTCTTCACCCTATTATGCTTTTATCTCTTCATTGTTTGCTATTTCTACTCCTAAGACTATTAGAGAGGCACTTTTGGATCTAGGTTGGCGTCAGGCTATGGTAGAAGAAATAACTGCTTTGCATATTAACAATACTTGGGATTTGGTTCCTTTACCTCTAGGTAAATTGCCTATTGATTGTCACTAGATTTACATTGTGAAAGTAGGTCCTGATGGTCAAGTTGATTGGCTTAAGACATGGTTGGTTGCTAAAGGATATACCTAAGTTTGTGGATAAGATTACTATGATACTTTTTCCCTTGTTGCAAAGATGTCCTTTGTTTGTTTGTTTATTTCTATGGCTGCCATGCATTCTTGCCCTTTGTTCCAATTGGACATTAAAAATGCATTTCTTCTTAGTGAACTTCAAAGGGAAATTTATATGGAACAACCACCTAGTTTTGTTATTCAAGGGAAGTCTGGTTTTGGTTTGGTCTATAAATTTTGTCACTCTTTCTACAATTTAAAATTATCCCTTTGTGCTTGGTTTGGACTTTTCAATACTATTATTCAAGAATTTGGCATGGTTAGATGTGAATCTAATCACATTGTTTTCTATAGGCATAATTTACAGGGACAATGTATTTATCTGGTTGTTTATGTTAATGACATTATAATAATTAGGAATGATCAGAATGGCATTAATTAATTGAAGAAATATTTATTCAAACACTTCTAGATCAAAGACTTGAGTTTGCTCAAGTATTTTCTCAGTATCAAGGTTGCATAGTCCAATTTTGGTATTGTTGTCTTTCAGCAAAAGTATGCTTTAGATATCCTTGAAGAATCTAGTATACTGGATTGCAGACTAATAGACTTTCCTATGGATCCTAATACCAAACTTCTTCCAAGATAGGAAGAGCCTCTTCTTGATCTTAGAAGATATTAGAGACTAGTGGATAAGTTGAATTATCTTACTTTTACTCGACCAAACATTTCCTTTGTTGTCTTTATTGTTAGCTAGTTCTTTCAGTCTCTATGTAATAGTCATTAGGATGCAATCACTCAGATTCTAAGGCATATTAAGGGGTCTCCTAGTTGAAGATTGTTATATAAGAATAAAGGTTACACACAAATGGTTGGTTATTCACATGTTGATTGGGCTGGGTCTCCTTCTAATAGACAGTTTACTTCAGGATATTGTGTTCTTCTTAGAGGTAATCTTGTTTCTTGGAAAACTAAGAAGCAAAAGGTTGTGGTTAGGTTAAGTGCCGAGGCAGAATATCATGTTATGGCTTTAGTAGCATGTGAGCTTATGTGGATTAAGCAATTGATTCAAGAGTTGAAGTTTACAAAAATTTCTCAAATGAAGTTATTATGTGATAATCAAGTTGCTCTTTATATTACCTCCAACCCAATTTTTCATGAGATGACCAAACATATAGAAATCAACTGTCATTTTATTGGAGAAAAAGTGCTATCCAGTTTTGTTGTCATTGGCCATGTCAACTCTAATGGCCACCGAACTGATATTCTTACTAAATCTCTTAGGAGTACTCATTTGAATTTATTTGTAACAAGTTTAGTGCATATAATCTATATGTTCCAACTTGAGGAGGAGTGTTAGATTATGTAAATATGTATTGTATTATGCTTAGGTTATCTTAAGGCCCACTTAAGATGTAGTCAATAGGGCTCATCTAGTGTGTGTGTATATACATACATATATTTACATGTGTACTCCTATTCATAATTAATCAATTAGAAGAATTTTTTTTCCTATACTCTTATCTCTCTATCTCTACAAGAGTCAATGACAAGTGATGATGATATTCATGTCAAGCTCAAAAAATCAACAAGTAGCAGCACAAATTAAAAACAATTAGGACAAACATACTTTAGGCTTTTGCTTATTAGAGATACAACTTCATATAGTAGTTTAAATAAATTTAATATTGAAAGAAGTGTACCTTCAATTAGAACTAAAGTGTCCATGTTGTTTTATGCTTTTAATAGGCCTTTTTGCGATCATTTCTTGAAGAAGCATCTTGGCGTTATCATTCTCATTATTTTCTAGAAGACAGCGGATAATTATTTCAAAACTTACAGCATTAGGGAGGAAGTGATTGTCTTCCATTTTAGAAAGCAAGGCTATTGCCTCATCTAACAAGCCTTCTTTACAAAGTCCAAATCATAATGCTATATGTCCTCTCATTTAGATGATAACAATTCATGAAAAGATACTGAGAATTCTTGTGCAGTTTTAAGTCTTCCACCCTTGCACAAGCCATCAATGAGTATGGTGTACATGTGCACATCAGGTTTAATTCCTTGGTCCAAAATCCTTAGAAATAAATCAATTGCCTTATTAAGCTTTCTGCTTTTGCAAAAAGCATCTAACGAGATACTGTAAGTTATCAAATCAGGATGTTGACCAATACAATGTATTTCATTATAAGTTATCAAATCAGGATGTTGACCAATACAATGTATTTCATTAACTACATCCTGCACATACGAGATTCTCCCTGATTCGCACAAGTCATCAATAAGTGAGCTGTAAGTTACAATATCAGGAGCTATATTTTTTTGGTGCATTTCTTTGAAGAGAGTCATGGTTTCATCCACCCTTTTAATCTTACAATATCCATTGATCATGATGTCATAAGACCTTATGCCAAGTGCAAATCACTTCTTGACTGTGTTATCAAATAAATCTATTGCCTCCTTCACTCTATTACTCAAACAGTGCATCCGTCCAACAAAGTATTATAAGAAACAATATCAGGTTCTTAACCACTTTTGATCATCATATCAATAACACTTCAGCTTCCGTGACTTTCCCTTCCTTATAAAATGCATCGACCATTACACTAAACGTATATACATCTTAATTGATATTCTTTAAATCCATTTCTTTCAACAATCTATTTGCTTCATTCATCTGACCAATGATGCAGAAACCATGAATTAGAGAACTGTAAGTGACAACATTGGGAGAAATTCCCTCACTGATCATTTTGGAACATAAATCTCATGCCTCATTTGTAAGTCCTTCTTTTGCATAAAGTGTCAATGATTGTGGTGTACATTACTACAGTGGGCTTAACTGCATGTGATGTGCACAAACTTGTTGCACATTTTAAAATAACCGCAAGCGCACGGCGTAGTTGTAACTAGTACCGGTGAATACGGGTCGATCCGACAGGGAAGTTATTTTAAGTACCAGAATCCTTACAACTTAACTATCTAAATCAATGATAAAGGGATAAAAGAGATAAAGAAAGATGAACAGAAAATAAATAATTAAGGAAAAGATTCAAATGTAAAAAGCCT